>CABFVX010003262.1:0-21442 GCA_902151425.1 Timema shepardi
CAACACACGAATGTAGTGTTAGTGCCCCTTTCTCCACTCATACAGCACACGAATGTAGTGTTAGTGCCCCTTTCTCCACTCATACAGCACACGAATGTAGTGTTAGTGCCCCTTTCTCCACTCATTATCGATCCTTACCTTTTTTTATTGCTAGAATTTTCTGTTGTTTTTGATCTGCGGATCAACCTGTTTCGTCGACATTAAATATTTGGGTTGATGTTATCTTATTTATCTCGATAATTTTAGAGAGAGTATAAAAAAATTCCATTACTTTTTCCCTTGAAAACCCAAATGCCCTAGCTGAAGAAGTAGCCTCTGGCTGACGCAGCGAAAGTTCAGGATGGCGAGCCACGAAACAATAACACTATTTTTCCCCCAGCTTTACCATTTTTAAATATGTGTGGTATTGAATTAGCTTCATCCACATAATAGGTTAACTTTTGTAAATCAACCCGTGTGCATCCAAATAGATGAGATTATAGAAGTAAAATGTGATCAACTATTTATCTTTCTAACTCTGGAGGTATATATCCGTTGAATGCCCAAATTTTTGTTCAAACACTTTAGCATTTATGTTTTTACCATCAAACCTCCTCTTCAGTGTTTATTTAGGTACGTTAATCGCTTTGCTCGTTGGGGGCTCCACCCCAAAAACCCCAGTGAGTTTTCTTTGCAAGTGGATGTAAACTAATGTAATTACAGAGCAGTTTTTTGATAGGTCTTACCGTTTAGCCAGAAGAGACCTCTAAAGAAAGGTCCGCACAGACTTTAAAGCTTCTGCGCCATTTTGAATTTTTTTTAGGGGTTCAAATTTTTTGAAATTTTTCCGTCGGTTACAGGTTATAAGTTTGCCAGATTTCAAGTTTCTAGCTCATCAGTAAGTGAGTAAACATTAATGTCAGTGATTGAGTGAGTCAGCCGTGTGGCTTTATAGTAGTATAATAATAAAACCTAGCCACTTCATTTAAGCCTGCCTCCCCATTTCGGTAAGCAGTTAAAGTTCTTTCCATACCTTCATCCCCCCACGCACCATACTTGCGTTTCTTTGCCATTCTATAAATTAACAAGAAAATACGGTAACCAAATTAATACGCTCAAACTATGCCATGTGTTATGAAAATTACTATAGCTATTTGATTAATTTTGTGTAAGAAATTAAGTAGGGTGGTATTTTAAGCTCATAATAAAATAAAACTGGTCTATGTAAAAAATATTATAGGACCATTTGAATAAATGATATAAATTAATAACTACAACTATAGTCATATATTACAATTAATAGATTAATTAATATCCATTCTATGCCTTACGTATGATACATTAAAATCACATGAAAAATAATATATATTAAATTAAATAGATTTTAAATTGAATCAATTAACTATTTGAGAGAGAAAGAAGGTTCTTATATTGAACCAGTCCAATATAAGGGACGCCAGCCGTTTCAATTTAGGAAGACGCGGCCATTTTGGTTTAATCTGTTTCTATGAGGTGGGACAAAGCATAATGGAATCAGAGTCAGCACTCATATCTATCACATAAAAGTACCCTGAAAGTTAATATAGACTAAAACAAGTATCTACTTACATGTCACCTGATGGAAGCTTAGCAATAAGAGCTGAAAGTTGGATTAAAAGAGCACCAAAATTTTGTATCTGCTTTAAGCACAAACTAAGGCTGCAATCACGCAACAAAGACTAACAAGAACTCCTCGTATCACTGCTGAGAGAATTTTCCGAAAGATAGCAGCAGCCAACAACCAGACCACCTAAATATTAAACTGGTTCAATTTAAGAGGCGGTCCATAATAGGGACCTTTCCTTTACAATACACAACACAGTGACTTATTAAGATGTGTTTTTAACAAAAATTGAAATGTAATATTGACATGACAAAAAAAATAAAAAATAAAAAAATATATATATATATATATATATATATAATAACTTTTGTGAACTTTACAATAAATATAGGATTAAGAATACGTTTATAATATTATTATTAGCACCGCGTCTTACTACCCGTTCTGGTTATACGCACTTACGCTAATGTGTAATGGTAGGGTGATTGTGAGATGAAATGGAGGACCTACAGTTTAACGTGGGATCCGAACCACGGTGGAGGCCTAGCATTCAAAAAATTCACAAGTTGTGATTAATTTTATCATATTAAAATAACATCTAAGTTATTATTATTAGCACCGCATCTTACTACCCATTCGGGTCATACGCTACTATATCTAAAAAATACATATTAAATCTAATTATTAAAACGAAATTAGATGCTATAGTCATATACAATATTTGTGAGACACAATTTCCACAGTACATAATGTCACGTTAAGTCAAAATTAAATAATTCTGTAAGTTTATAACGTTTAAGAGTGTGAAATAAAAGGATATAAAAAATTGAAGAGAAATATACAACCTTACCTGAATTAAGATCCCTTATTCCTTGTATCTGGCTGCTAAAGGCTGCCTGTTAGTGTCTACCAGTTTCGATTCCCGCTGGCATCATCTTAAAGACCTCATAAAACAAAACACAAAGAAACCATGGTCAAAATACAATGCATATGACGATAAATTGTTTTGTAAACTGAGATCAACAAAATGAGTTTAAAGTAAAAAAAGAAGTTACTTTTAAGTTATCCAGGAGTCGTTCCGTGGCTCAAGGGTAATTCTTCACTCATATTTTAAGGCTGAGTCTGTAATTGACGTGCGTAAATCATCAGATACAAATGTTTGATAACTCAGCCATCTTCGACTCGGGAGGATTTTATGTTACAAATAGTCCATCACAGACTCGGCCTTAAAATAGGATTGAAAAAATTATCCTAGGCACGAGATTACTCCTGGATAGCTCAGTGGTAAGAACATTGGACTGCTAAGCCAAAGGTCCCGGGTTCAATTCTCGTGTAAATTTTAAATTTAAAGACTATGATATTTAGACGCGGCTATAGCTGTATTTAACAACTATAATGGCTCGGCTAGTTAATCCACTAATAATAGATTCCACCCACTTCGGTGGTCACATGGTCTAAGGTGCTACCCAAGCCGTGGGCTAGACTGCCGATGAAGGGGATATTGAGGTTCAAATCTCAGTCGGGTGAACCAAGGGTGGTTTTTTACAAGACGATTTTTCCCACACTCCCTCTTAGCAAATGCCGATATACTTCCTATAAATATAACCTTCCTAATATCTAACAAATTATCGTAATTAGTACATAGGCGTATAACCCGGACGGGTAGTAAGACGTGGTGCTATATTTATTGTATTTCAATGGCGACGCTTGTCAATCCAGATCCTGGCGAGCTCCGCTAAAAACCTCATCCTCCTGGACCTTGGGATGTGCGTGGCCTTCCCTACGATCGTCATCCCTTCCATCCAGAACGCTACAGGACCCTTGTCCTTCGACGACGACGAGACGTCCTGGTTCGGTGAGTGACATCATGTTAACACTTGTATCATTTCCTACCCTCAACTCCCCGTTATCTCACGACTGGTGTCAAGTCAGACACTAAATACGGGTTGCGCGGTCGCAAAACAGGTTGCACCGCGTAGCACCAATAGCTATTAGCTGTTGAAACCGGAGGGGGAAGAGAAGGGAGGGTAACACCATTTTAAATACAATTTTAAAAATGAAAACAATGTGGTACCAACTGAATAATACGATTGTTATGATGATATATAAATAAGTTAACTAAAACCAATCAAATGTAACCTCTTAACCTTCTTTGATTGCCCTGGTAGCCTGCCTATTCACACCACTGTCTCCCTCCTGTTATAACCTGTTCGCACCACTGTCCACTTCCTGTTATAACCTGTTCACACCACTGTCTCCCTCCTGTTATAGACTGTTAACACCACTGTCTCCCTCCTGTTATAGACTGTTAACACCACTGTCTCCCTCCTGTTATAACCTGTTCACACCACTGTCTCCCTCCTGTTATAACCTGTTCGCACCACTGTCTCCCTCCTGTTATAACTTGTTCACACTCCTGTGTGTCATCCAGGCAGTATCTCCCTCCTGTGCCAGCCTATCGGCAGCGTCATATCCGGGGTGCTCCTGGAGCGGTTGGGCAGAAAGAGGTCCCTGCTCCTGGTCAACATACCCCCCGTAGTGGCCTGGCTGCTGTTCTACTTCGCCCGGTCCAAGGACACCATGTTCGCCGCGGGGGCCGTCATGGGGTTCGGCATGGGCTTCATGGAGGCTCCCATCGTCACGTACGTCGCCGAGATAAGTCAGCCCGAGATCAGGGGGGTACTCACGTCATACGCAGGCGAGTTTCTGTGTGGTTTGTGGGGTTATATGGGTGGTTTGTGTGGTTAGATGAGTGGTGTGTGTGTGATTATATGGGTGGTTTGTGTGGTTAGATGAGGGGTTTGTGTTATTATATGAGTAGTTTGTGTCGTTAAATGAGTGGTTTGTGTGGGGAATGAGTGTTTTGTGTGGATATATGAGTGACTTGTGTGGTTATATGAGTGGTTTGTGTGGTTAGATGATTTGTTTGTGGAGTTATATGAGTGGTTTGTGTGGTTAGATGGGTGGTTTGTGTGGTCAGATGAGCGGTTCCTGTGGTTATATGGGTGGTTTGTGTGGGGGATGAGTGGTTTGTGTTGATATATGAGTGGTTTGTGTTGATATATGAGTGGTTTGTGTGGTTAGATGAGGGGTTTGTGTGATTAGATGAGTGGTTTGTGTGGTGAGATGAGTGGTTTTTGTGGTGGTACAAGTGGTTTGTATGGTTAGATGAGTGGTTTGTGTCGGAGGAATAAATGTAGATACAAGTTGATATGATGCCAAAGAAAAATTATGTAAATTAATTACTTAGGAAAAAAACCTCAAGGGAGGCCAAGAAAGAGACGGGAGAAGCAGATAAAAGAGAGAGTGCAAGTGATAGGAGTATAATGGAAGCAATTAGAGGAGGAAGAATGATGGAAGAGTCAGAGGAAGATGGAGGCATTTTAACTAAACTGACTCGGCTATTGATTGGGAAGTTGATGCTGATGTAGCTATCTTTCGCTTCTATTTTGGCGTGAGCCGTATTTTGAAATAACAAAACCACTTCCTAAGATGTGGATGTAGGGTATGCGAGATAAGGTAAGCATTTTTGATGTTTATATAGCAAAACATTTTTTTTTACCAAAAGAAATCAAATCTTGTTTCGGTACAAACAAAGAGTGTCTTTACAAGGTGATATCAACAATTGTTGAATATCTGTCAAGGGTGTCCTGGAATTTAATGACAATTTTTTCTTTTCATTTAAAAAGTTTCTCTTCTAATGCCACTAGGCTCGTTACAGATATTCAACAACTGTTGATATCACAATGGGAATAAAATTAAACTATAAGTTTCTACTGGAGCAATATTTTATTTATTTATTCCAAAATAAAGTTTTGTCATAAAAACTATTAAAAAAAACACCGATCTTTTCTCGCGTTTCCTACATCCACACCAAACAACTTTAAAATGTTTCATTGGATTGGTATATTTACGCAGACATCATATTTATGGATATTAGCGGATAGAAATGACGAATATAGTACATAGAAAGTGCACCTGCATTAGATTTTTTTTAAAAAAGATGAAACCACATGCGGGAAATACCCTCATAGACTGGTATAACAACAGAAGCCACCCACAAAATAAACACATTAATTTCACTTTGAATTTAGTTGGTTCCGAAATGATTGTAAAATATTTTTTTTTTTTTTCTATGTAGAAATCTGCATCCAGATTGGTTTCTTCGTGGAGTTTCTGTTCGGGAGTGTCACTGACTGGAAGATGGCTGCTGCGATAAGCGCTGGTGTGCCCCTCGTCACTATCCTGGCCATCACTCTGGTAATTCAACTAGTGATAAGAGCAGGTATAATGTATGCCCCTCGTCACTATCCTGGCCATCACTCTGGTAATTCAACTAGTGATAAGAGCAGGTATTGGGTATGACCCTCCTCACTATCCTGGCCATCACTCTGGTAATTCAACTAGTTATAAGATCAGGTATTGGGTATGCCCCTCGTCACTATCCTGGCCATCACTCTGGTAATTCAACTAGTGATAAGAGCAGGTATTGGGTATGACCCTCCTCACTATCCTGGCCATCACTCTGGTAATTCAACTAGTTATAAGATCAAGTATTGGGTATGCCCCTCGTCACTATCCTGGCCATCACTCTGGTAATTCAACTAGTGATAAGATCAGGTATAGGGTGTGCCCCTTGTCACTATCCTAGCCATCCCTCTGGTAATTCAACTAGTGATAAGATCAGGTATTGGGTATGCCCCTCCTCACTATCCTGACCATCACTCTGGTAATTCAACTAGTGATAAGAGCAGGTATTGGGTATGACCCTCCTCACTATCCTGGCCATCACTCTGGTAATTCAACTAGTGATAAGAGCAGGTATAGTGTATGCCCCTCGTTACTATCCTAGCCATCACTCACGGATCCAACCCCAACTAGTGTCTTGCGTTTACTCAAAGAAGGATACATCCTAGATGTGCTACAACACATCCAGTAATGAATGATTGCTTTCTTCTGGTACATTATATTCGAGACCAAGAACCACTCATCCAAATATCGGGTGACCAATGAATACGTTCTAAGTAGACTAGATGGAAAAAACAACCATTCTGCCTGTGGTTAAAGGAAGAAAGGCCAACTGGATGGGTCATATTATTAGAAGAAACGGCTCAGTGGCTGATGTCGTAAAAGACAAAGGGGAAGGGAAAATTGGACCATTTGGATAACGAATGCAACTGATTCATGACCTCAAAACAGGAAACAAGATTTAGAGTTAAGAATTTGAAACGGAATTTTGATGATAAGACATACATAAGGACTCAAGTTGAACAAGGCCATGAGAGAGCACCTGTCTATAATAACATTTAGTGATAATGTTTCCAATTGTTGGAGTTCGTTTAACCTGATAAGCAGCATTCTTAACTTAAGAAATTGCAGTGTGGCACTACACTGGATATTATCTTTGAGGGAACCACATTGTTACTATTACGTTGTCATTATCTTGTATTCGTGCGGTCAATCATCCCTCAAATATAAGACAACCTTCGCAGTACTGGTTAGTCAAGGTTGCCAGTAGCTCCTTCTTACCACAGTACACCACAGTCAGACATAACTGAGAGCAAGGAGATTTGGCCAGTAGCTTCTTCTTACCCCAGAACACCACCTTCAGACATAACTGAGAGCGAGGAGATTTGGCCAGTAGCTTCTTCCTACCTCAGCACACCACCTTCAGACATAACTGAGAGCGAGGAGATTTGGCCAGTAGCTTCTTCCTACCCCAGAACACCGCCTTCAGACATAACCGAGAGCGAGGAGATTTGGCCAGTAGCTCCTTCTTACCCCAGAACACCACAGTCAGACATAATCGAGAGCGAGGAGATTTCACAACAATTAAATGAGAGAGCAAAGATAAAGCTTTTCTCCATAAGACCTGCAGTTCCCTCAGCAAAGATATTGGATGTATATTTATAAGCTGCGCCATAGTGTGAGTCAGCGTTCCCACCGAATGAAACAGATTCACGGCACATGAAGCATACTTCATGACACCATGACACATTCACTGCCAGTGACTGGACACAGGATATGACACCTTTCAGACCGAGAGGAGCATAACACGTTGCTGTCTGCAGCATGTGCCATGTGCAACGTCGTTATTGGGTTGACTGGTTCAATGTTCCATATTTGACGTGCAGAGAGTGTTTAGTTGTTGCTGATTCGGTCAATCTGTACGGGAAATTTCCGACAGTTCAGTAATGCCATGTGGGATGACCAAACAATTTAACATTTATCTGTATGGATTGTCGAAATATATCTTCAAATTCAGGTTTACATGTGTTAAGGATTATTTCAAGACATATTTGATGGAGGAGATGTTGGAGAAAAAAAATAGCAAGAACTTGTTAAGATGTTTCGCTAATTTGGAAGATAAAAACCTATAGACATCCAGGGTTAGTACATTTCGAATCATTGGGTCAACCCAAAAACGTCTTTTCTTCGTCAGATGATCTCATTATGAATGGATTCTCCCAGATGCCACGTACTATGTGCTATTCTATCTGAAACGTTCATGTCATATGTCCCATTCTGGATGTTTTATAAAAAATATTGCGTGTTTATTGCACCATCCGATGTGAAAGCTTCTTTACCATCATGGTAAGATTGCTATCTTACAAGGTAAGGATACATCCAAAAACCACCTTACCTTTTTAATCCCCCCCTCCCCATGTAAACATTTTGCCCTCCTCTCCGACCTGTATTACGTAACTGTTCACAACAAGAGGTTCTGTGAAAAGGACTCAGCTTTAATACTAATCAGAATCGGACTCACGGTGAAACATGAAAAATAATATTATTTTTTCAACATTATGATTGAAATACAAGATGTGTGTGTGTGATGTACTCACCGCCCCCATCATGTAACCACGTGTAGATATTAGAGATCCCCTCTCCCACGCTCTGTATTACGTAATATTGCAGGTTCCGGAGAGCCCCATCTGGCTGGTGTCGCAGGGACGAGTTATCGACGCTGAGAGGTCCTTGTGTTGGCTCAGAGGATGGGTGAAACCCGCCGCCGTGCAAGAAGAACTGTCGGAGCTCCTGCGATACAACGACGAGAGAATCCGTCCGGTCAAGGGACGAGGGTCTAGCCACGAGCTCGTGGGTCACGTCAACCTAGCGTTCGTCAGCCCAGACGAGGAACTCAAGCTGAAACAAAACGGGACGCAGGAAGACAAACTGACGGTAGCGGATCGGCAGAAGGTGTGAAATATTGGACTAGCTTTTACTTTACTGTTAAATGGATGGAGAATATGTGAATCCTCATCACTATGTTATTAACTGGCCACATGGTGTAGTGGTCAGTGAACCTGGCTATGAGCTTAGGGGTTCCAGGTTCGATTCCCGGCTGGAACCTTGGGTTTTTTTTCCCGAAAGAGGAATTACCCAAACGGTCACCAGGGTTTGGTTAACTATGCTTAAGTTAAGTGTGATTCTATTAGTTTCACACCCTCATACTCTCTATCAACGTCATCTCACCTCATTGGGACATAGAAAGAGCCTCCACGGAAAGGATGTACGATTAGTAAATTTGGGTGTACGATGGACAACGGTACATTAGTACTGGCTAATCTTTCCACTACTGGGCTACGAGGTATGTAGTCCAGACGCACAATATTATTATAATCATTATATTATAAATATTCCCATGTTGACAAGAGAACAACCTTAAAGGCAATTCGCCATTCTTGTGATTATAGGACATACATGATCCTGAGAGGGGGACAAAGGATTTCTCGCTGAAGTACAAGCTAAGACAAATGATCAAGATGACAACATTGAGACCTTTCATTCTGATCAACGTGTTCTTCTTCGCTTCCAACGCCAACGGTATAACAGGGACGCGGGCGTATATGGTGCAGGTGTTTCACGAGTTTGGGGTGCCCATAGACGCCAACTGGGCGACGGTGAGTAACTAATTTTTTTATTACGTGCTTTGTCTTAACGACAGGTCCATTCCTTTTGTCAGCAAACTTAGACCGCCAATGTGCCTCGTCCTTTGCCTCCCCCTTCAGCTCCAAGAGTTTCCTTTTCTCCTTCAAGTAATACAATATTTGAATCCTCCTTATTCCTAAGCTCCTCTTTCCCTCAACCTTTCCTTCTACGGCGTCATGTAGAAGACAGTTCCTCATAAGGATGTGTCCGATCCAGTTAACTTTGCGCCGAAGAAACACATTCAAAAGTTTCTCTTATCAACCACTTTTCTTGGGACTATTTCATTTGTCACCCTGTCTGTCCACCTAATCATCTCAAGTAACTAAACGAGTATGAATTTTTTTAAAGACGTTGTATACTTGGTGATTTATAAGCTTTTTCCCAGATTGGACCGTATCTTTAAGACTAAAGCACTCTTATAAGCACCATCACACTTAGACACCAATGTGCAAAATAGAAAGAGAGGGAAGGAAATAAGTTGCTCGTAATCACGCTCATCACAATTACTTAAGAAATGTTGATATTAATGTATGTAGAGAATTATAATATATTATGTATTTGATCTGTTTTGAACAAAAAGGTATTTTTTCCATAAGAAACGCACACAAAAAAATTTATTTAATTAGTGTTCCCTTCCACCTCCTATTTTCTCAGTTGGCCACGCGTTTTACTAAACGTTCGGGTTATACGCTTGGACCCCATCCGGACTAGAACAGCACAACGAACACGAACATGTTCGCGACAAGTGTGGAAGATTTTCTGAACAGAACATTTTAACCAAACGTGTCCGTGGTTCTGTTTGGGCACCGATCAACCAGTTGTTGTTCTTTTTTTTTGCCCGTCGCATCGAAGAATGTTCGTGTTCAGTCCTGTATTTTAGGCTGGACGCCTCCGCGAACATTTCCCCGAACATACGGTCGTCGGCTGGACAGTCACACGTGTGTTTTGATGCTTGTAAGTAAGTCTACATGTATCCTTTGGTGAGTGTATTTCTTACGTGTGTGTGTTGAGTTAATACTTTGGTATAATCCTGTCATCCACCAACGGTGAGATATTTGTCTTTTTTTTTTTTGCTTTCGTGGTAATGAATAAATACGTATGCTACCGCTGCTACTTACACACATTTACACATCGAACCACCGATAATGGAGCCCAACTGAGCTATATGGAAACAAATATGTAGTTACCAAATATGGGAACACGTTGCTAACATGTTCTGTTCAAGTCTGGACACTCGGCCGCAGCAAACAGAACAATGAACATGTTCGTGAAACATGTTCAAGTCTGAAAGGGGTCTTATGTATTAATTACTCTAATGGTTTTAGGTATTAGGTCGGTTATATTTAGAGAAAATGTACCCACATTTGTGTAAAGGGAGAGTGGAAAACTATTTTGGGTGGAAAAAATTCAGTACTTCCGGCTGAGATTTGAACCTCGATCCCACAGGAAGTGTAGCGCATTCGATCACGAGGACACCGAGGCCGGTCCCCAACTTCTCTTTGAAGCGTTAATTTATTATTCTGTTTATCTTTTACCCCAGGTTGTGTCGGCTTTGATTGGTTTCTTCGGATGCCTCCTCTGCATGGTGTCGGTATTCTGGGTCGGTAAACGACCCTTATCCCTGGTATCCGTCGGAGGTTCGGCTGCGGCGTCGATCCTCCTAGGGACGTACGCCTACGCCGTTCTCCACGACGCCGGGAGCGAAGGTCTCACCGACGACGGCGCCTCCTCCAGTTGGATACCGATGGCGTTGTTTGTCGCCCTGTCTTTTACCCACAGTTTCGGGTCCATGCCCATTCCTTGGATGTTGCTCAGCGAAATCTTCCCCTTCTCGTGAGTAACATGGATCGTTCTCTGTTACCTTACTTTAAAAAAAAATAGTTTCCACAGATGTAAACATATATTAGAGGAGACGCCTCAGTAAGTGAGAAATTGCCGCACAGATATTCTGTGATGGGTTATTTCAAAAATATGATCTGTGACAAAATAAAGTAGAAAGATACCAACAGAGCAATTTTTTTTAAAACCCTATATTTTGAGTTTTATTAATAGAAAAAATGTGACATTAGCTCATTTTAAACGACTTTTTAATAAAATCTAAAGCTATCGGACTAGGCTCAACGAAAACGGGCTTTAGTGGTAATTTTTGATAAGCTCACAACAGAGGATTTTAAGAAATTTGATTGTGTGACCTGGTGGTCTAGGGGTAGGATGTCGGACTTCTGTGCTGGGGGTCCGGGGTTCAATCCTCGGTGTCGGAACAGATTTATCTGATTACCAAACCATTCCTTCACCTCTGACAAGACGTGTATTAATCACAACTTGTGAGTGTGGGGAATGCCAGGCCTCCACCGTGGTTCGTATTCCACGTTAAACTGTAGGTCCTCCATTTCATCTCACAATCACCCTACCATTACACATTAGCGTAAGTGCGTAAAACCCGAACGGGTAGTAAGACGCGGTGCTAATTATAATAATATATTTGAGACCTAGTAGCGAGCTTTTCCTCTTTACCTTCAGATAAGAATTAATTAATTAATATTTAGCACCGCGTCTTACTACCCATTCGGGTTATACGCTTTAAGTACTAATTACGCTAATGTATTAATAATTGGGAAGGTTGAATTAGAGGAAGTGAACCCGCATTTGCGTGGAGGGAGAGTGGAAAACCATTTAGGAAAAAACCACCCCCAGTTCACCCGACCGAGCTTCGAACCTCAATCTCCCCGTCCTCAGCAGTCGGGCTCAACACGTCAAGCGCGTTAGCCAACTATGACACCGAGGCGGGTTTCAGATAATAAGTTTCGTAGTTTGCTTTTACCTTTTTTTGCCTCTTATTGACATGACAAAGGATGTCTTAATTAATTCTAAATATAATCTTACAATGTCACAACATTATTTTTTTTAGCTTTAAGTAGTTTTTTTTAAATATATTTTATTTTAAACTGTCTCGAAAATGTCCCGTTGAAATTTTTTCTGCTGAGGTGTAGTTTAGGAACGTCCACGGAATCATATTTTCATCTAAAATAGGAAATAAATATTTTCATTAATATTTGTACAGTTTGATTTTCATAGTAGGCCCGTTATTTGAAAAGTGGAAACATAGGTTGCCATAATGGCGTGAATAAAAATATTACAGTTATATTTATATTATTAGTCCAGGTCTCCACCGTGGTTCGGATTCCACGTTAAACTGTAGGTCCTCCATTTCATCTCACAATCGCCCTACCATTACACATTAGCGATTACACATTAGCGTAAGTGCGTATAATCCGAACGGGTAGTAAGACGCGGTGCTAATAATAATAATAATAATAATAATAATAATATTATTAGTCCGTTTGTAAGGATAAATTATACAGTAAACCATATGGAAGTGCTATTGAAAGAGTTTGATAACCTTTCAGATGTACCTTATAATCAATAAATAAAACTAAACGAGTTCTTACAATTCAAAATTTTAATGAATTTTAATCAATGTTACCCGCCTTGGTGGTCACGTGTTCTAACGAGCTACTCGACGACCGATGACGGGGAGATAGAGGTTCAAATCCCAGTAGGTTGTACTTTACATCCGCTACTGTTTCCAGCCTGTGAAATTAGTTTATTATTCGAGCCATATATTTTCCAATACCGGCCTGCTAGGCTTGTCGTAGCTTTATATGCCTTATTATATAATTTAAGACTAGGACAGGCACAACATACAGTCCCCCGGCCGTTAATTCATCACTGTTAAAGGGTAAACCCACATTTCACCAATAATAAATCTTTCAGCCATGCCAGTAACCAAACCTGAGACCCTCAGTCCAGTAGACATACACGCTACCGACTGAGCTAAGATGTATTATTATTATTAGCACCACGTCTTACTACCCGTTCGGGTTATACTCACGCTAATGTGTAATGGTAGGGTGATTGTGAGATGAAATGGAGGACCTACAGTTTAACAGGTAATCAGATAAATCTATGCCGGGACCGAGGATTGAACCCCGGCCGCCAGCACAGAAGTCTGACACCTTACCCCTAGACAGCCAGCTCACCCAGCTAATATGTAGGATAGTCGGGTGAACTGAGGGTGGTTTCTCAAAATCGTTCTCCACTCTCCCTCCACGTAAATGTGGGTACACTTCCCTAGAAATATAACCTTCCTTATCCCTAAAAACCATTAGCGTAAGTAGTAAGAGGCAGTGCTAAAAATAAAATGTTGGTGTTCGAACAATGGGTTTACTCTAAAAAATCAGGGTTTACCAAAATTATGTATACATTTATCTTTGATTGTATTTATTTTTTTATTTCGTAATGTGCCTGCCGTATGTTCAAATGATTTATTTCCTCAGTACTCGGAGTCTTGCGACCGGATTATCGGCGGCTCTCTGTTACCTGATGGCCTTCATGTTCTCCAAGACGTTTATCAATCTAAAAGAGAGTCTTCACTTGCACGGCCTGTTCTGGCTTTATGGTGGTCTCACCTTGATAGCGTTCATCTATCTCTTCGTCGAGTTGAAAGAGACGGAGGGTAAAACTCTGGAAGATATTGAAAACTATTACAGGTGGGTGTCTTCAATTTTTTGCTCTCCATGAAGTTTAAATAAATGGTACAGGTGCACCGCACACACATTTACTAAAAAAAAAACTCGTTGCATTTGTGAAACGAAATAGCTTTTCGTTGTAAAGTTGTTGTTGTTGTAGTAGTATATAAATCAAAATATTTTATTTGAAATATATTTTTAAAAAACCAATAGTTTATGAGCCATAAGCTAATGTATTTTTCTTTTATGAAGGCCTTTGACAATTAAAAATGATTGTTATGCGCTTTGGTGGACAAAGTGCTTCCTATTTTCTCGGTGTTTCTGTAACAGTGACGAAATAATATACACTGTTACACAAACACTGAGAAAATAGTATGTATGCCCTTTGTTAGTGTGTTCCTGCAACATTGTATATTATTTAATTTATGCCCTTTGTTAGTGTGTTTCTGCCACCTTGTATATTATTTCATTTATGCCCTTTGTTAGTGTGTTTCTACCACCTTGTATATTATTTCATTTATGCCCTTTGTTAGAGAGTTTCTGTAACATTGTATATTATTATTTTTAACAAATTCCACGACTTTTTAATCAATAGTATATCTTTTAAAATAAAGATAAAAAAAATATTCGTGGGTTGCACCCGTACCATTTATTTACTATTAATTTAGTTTAAAAGTTTAGCTGAGTTGGTGGCCCGTATTTTTCTTTTTTACAGATTTAGAGAATCCAAAGTTTGATTCCCAGTATGATAGAAACTTTTATAATAGTTGAAATTGGGGTTTAGTTTTTCACAGTGATATATCAATGGTTGGAGGAATGGTTGTTGGTTCTGTTTAGAGAATCGAGCTAGTTTGTAAATCGTGTGTTGCTATAAAGCGCTGATAATGGAAAATACACGTTAAATAATCCAAATTAAACAATGGAACTCTTGTTATAGTGTGTTTTTCTGTCGTTATAGCTAAACGATGAACTATACCCCAGTAGTGTAGGTAGGCGAGATCTATAACAAGCTACTAGATCTACTTTCATGTATCGATTCGCCAAAACAGATGATCTGCAAGACAATGTGTTGAGTTATCACTTTTAGCAGTCGAAACTTTCATGGCTAACAATTTGTCCTTAATTGTGTTTTTCTTTTAACTGTCATTACATCTTCTGCTACACCAAACATCTCCTTTGTGAGAACTGCATGGCTACTAGTGGGAAACAGCGTTGTCATTCTCTCGTTTCCGTGTGGCCAATCTCCCTTCAAACATAAGACAAGTTTCGCAACACTGGCTAGTCGATGTTGCCAGTAGCTCTTTCTTACCCCAACCTATACTTTTAGACAGAGCCGAAAGCAAGGACATTTGGCAACATTTAAGGTGGGGTGAAAGGTGTTTTGTTTGTTTCGTAGGACCAATAATTATTAAAGACATAAGTTTATCTTGTTGGTTTATTTAATTATATTTACTAAGTCACACACACACACAAACGTTAGTAATAATAATAATAATAATAATAATAATAGCATTAATCTCCTTGGTAACAGAACCAAATAAACAAAAGAATCAGTCTCGCCAGCTTAACATAATAAAAAAAACACTCAGATATTGTCTTCTGTATAGACTACGACACCCAGCGTGTCGGAGATGAACCAAATATCACTCCGCCAAGTGGTGATAATGAGAAATGTCACGTTCCCATAACAGGCAGCTGATTCAAACAGAAGGGGACGCGATAAAAGTCCAATGCGTTTTCAGTTTTTATGGATTTTTTTTTTTGCCAAAATAAATAAAATATTGCTCCAGTACAAACGTGGATTTTAATCTTTCTCCCACGGTGATATCAACAGTTCCTGAATATTTATCATGAGCATAGCAACAATAGATGACAAACTTTTTAAATCAAGATAAAAAGTTGTCATTAAATTACAGGACACCCTCGACAGATATTCAAGAAATTTCAGGTCACCTTGTGAAGAAAATTAAATTCTATGTTCGTACTGGATCAATTGATTATTTAGTTTTGCCGTAAAAACTGAAAAAACAATAGCCTTTTATCGCGTCCGCTTCCATCCCACCTAAACTGAGAGAGAGAGAGCTAAGATAGAGAATTTTTCTATAAGAACTGCAGTTACCCCAGAGGTGATATTGGGTGTAGCTATCAGCTACCAACACTCCTATGGCGAATGGACTCTAGGAAACATAGTTTTCAATGTAATTCAATTTTTATACTCTTTGTATAGTGTCTTTATATTTTATACTTTTAAGTGTTATTTCCTTCTCTTTGAAATGATAAGTATGTTTTTTTAGCACCACGTCTTACTAACCGTTCGGGTTAGACACTTATGTACCAATTACACTAATTATTATTAGAGATTAGGGAGGTTAAATTATTAGGAAGTGTACCAGCATTTGCGTGGAAAACTGTTTAGGGAAAAACCACCCTCAGTACACCCGACCGAGATTCGAACCTCGATCTCCCCGTTCCTCGGCAGTCTAGTCTACTACGAGAGTATCCCCTTAGACTATGCGGCCACCGAAGCGGGTGATAAGCATGTTATAAATATAATATGCGTTAATCGGGGAGTATCTAAGACGCTACTAAAACAGGGTTTCCAATGTCATTAAGAAAGTCGATGGGGTATCTAATCTTTAAATCAAAAAGTTATTGGGCTGTAGATTTGAACAAAAATTATAAAACATCAGAACATAAGCTGGGTTTAGGTCCAACTACAAAAACTGTGGCTTGGACCAGCGAGAATCCTACTTGGCGGATATCCCCCCCCCCTCCCTCTTGGGTATTACTACTAGTAAGTCATGTATTTACAGTAGCCCCATGGCTTCTTTGGTGCTGACTGACAGCTCACAGCTGACAGCTGATAGTCAACATTTAGGTATATACCTAAATTTTGACCGTCAGAAGTGACATCTGCTAAACACATGTTTTTGCAGATCATATGGTTCGGCGTAGGGATACATAATTTGGCCTGGTAGCTTTTCAAAGCTGTCAGTCAGCACCAAAGAAGCCATGGGGCTACTGTAAGTCCCCAAAACTACTAAATTCGCCTAATACTTTAACAGCCCGCTTCGATGGCCGCACGGCCTAAAGGCGTCACTCTCACAATAGACTGGAACTTACAATGACGAAGGTACCAGTGTTCAAATACCGGTTGGGAGAACTAAAGGCGTAGTTTTTTTTCCTAAATAGTTTTATACCCTCCTTCCACTAAAATTATTAAGATACCCTACTTCTAAGTTCAACCTTCTTCGTCCCTAGCACATTACTGTAATTAGTGCATGTATGCCGAACGGGTAGTAAGATATGGTGTTAAGAAAATAAATAAACACATTATATATCAGACACAACATCCAGTACTTTAGCCTTTAAATTAGTCAATGTAAAAAAAAGGGTGCATTCATTTCCCCAACGGTACAGTTTTCGATCATACCGGAAATCAAACTGGAGACCCTTATTTCAGTATCTAAACACGCCACTGACTGAGCTAACATGTCGGAAATGATATTTTAAATATGTACGCACTGTATATATGGTTTTAAATAAACAATTTTTTTATTTGTGTTTCGTTCCCAGTGGTAAAAAGGGCGGTGGTAATCTTATCACATCGTCTTCGAAGGACACCGCGCCGGTGAAAACGCTAAATATGGAACTAAAGAATGGCAATGGATCATCAAGTATCCATTTTAAACCACAGGAGGTTTATAGAGGATCACGCGGGAAAACAGGATCAGCTACAGACATCATTTCCTCAGACGAAGCTTCAGAACTCCCTCCGATTCCTAACAAACCGAAAACTTCTCCCGATGACCAAAACAAACCATCCGGATGTGTCAAGTATGTCCCCAATGAGGACGAAGAAGACGACGACGATGATAAAAGAAGGAGCAGAACTTCGTTCCAGGAAACTGTAGAGATAAACGCGAATTGTGAATCTGGTCGACAGACGCCCGTAGATTGTGCGTCCAAGGATGAGGATGGCGATGAACCGTCTTCAGTTCTCGATGGACAAACCCCTACGCCTATAAATCCAGGTACTACGGAAGATACCGACATACCACCTCTGATTGCCGACGATGTTATTGCGGTTAAACATGACGATACCAGACACGTGACGACAATTGAGATAAACGCGAAGGAGCCGAATATATCCTCGTTGTTAGGTAACGAAAAACTGACGGATAAGCAATAGTCACAGGATAGTTCCGCCTTCGTGGAGATATGAACGGCGGGGACGATTTAGTGACGTGTGATGATTCATGGCAATTATTGAGAAAGGTATTATTTAAGGACGTTGCCTAACCGTGACGTAACGACAAGTGGAGTTAGGATTTCCCATGTTGATGTATTCCCGTTCTATTCAGATAATAAAAAAAACATAGAATTGAAACAGAAACCAGAAATTCTTATATGAATCAAAAAATAGTCTTGAATTTTCACACAATTTTTTTAAAATATTAAAATAGTTTTTTGTAATACTTTTTTTTAAATCGTCTAAAACTCAGGCTATTTGGTTTATTCACTAAAATGTCCTGTACGAATCTTCTTGCCAGGATGTAGATTAAAAATGTTCGTGGAGACAAATGCCTATCAAGAAAAGTTTAGTTTTAAAGTGCAAGTCAATGCTGTCCAAGTGAAAAATACTAAATCGAGTGTTTATATTTGTCAATGGAAGAGGGGAAGTGGTATCATAAGGTAAACACAAGAGACCTCACTGCTTAGAGCACTTAGGTGCGTCAAGTTAAAGTGAAATAACTTTGAATTCACCAAGTAGGCAACGTCGCAAAGCTACCGCCATCTAGCATGTCCAGGTTCGAATATGTTTTACTACTACGTGGTAGTTTTATCAGACACATTAACAATCGACTTCATAGATCACTTCGGTCACAAGCTATTGATTGGCTGATAACATATTTAAAATAAAAGACTGATTGTATCACAGCAGTGCCGTGGAGTGGAGGGTTGCTAGGCTAAGCAGGGTTTATTACAACAGTACCTGTGATAGTGTTCTCACAAACTAGTTCCCTCATTTGACCAATAATACGTGGAAT
Source organism: Timema shepardi (assembly GCA_902151425.1). Classification (NCBI taxonomy): domain Eukaryota; kingdom Metazoa; phylum Arthropoda; class Insecta; order Phasmatodea; family Timematidae; genus Timema; species Timema shepardi. The sequence goes on from CABFVX010003262.1 coordinate 19,095, forward strand.
CTCTTGATAGGCCGCCATGTACCACACTTTGAGAAACATTGGTTCAAATTAACTCGTCCTACACTGGCAACACCTCACGCCACGACACTGGTAAATAGGTATCGTAACACATGTATCTCGATGTTACAAAAAAAACTACGTACAGTTATCGACATTTAACTGACATAAAAATAGCAATTAAATTTACTTTAATGCATTCATACACCAATAAGATTATTATTTTGCTATTTACTCTATTTTCAATTGAATAAAAAAAAGTGTGAATAGTTTTAGTTCAATTTTCGACTATAGAATATTTTCATAATTTATCTATGATATTTTTATCATCTTTTACAACAAATCTTGACGATATTACGTCAATGGATCACGGCTTACATAAAAGGTACTTTACCCGCTTTTATGTGCTTTACAATGAAACATTTAAAAAACTACCAAAAACTTAATAAACAATTTATGTCGTAGTATTTTTCACTAAAATAATGCTCAAAAAGTAAATTTGCTACCTTCCAATTTTCGTTGGAAGAATCTTACTGATAGAAAAGTTACCAGTATTAATACTTAAATAATGTAATCCACAGCTGTAATGTTTGAAAATATTATCATTATTTATGAATAATACAGTACTCAAAAATAAAGTAAAATATTATCACTGTTGACCGCAACAATATGTTTGTATTTTCCTTAATTCCTTACTAACAAAAAATACTATACACTGGTAAATGGGTTGAAGTTTCTTAAGACAATAAAGTTCCATCTCTAAAAGGTTACAACGTTCTTAAATACTTAAAACACTATCTCTAAATACATTTAAATGTCGTACAAAGTCTCTCTGGGAAATTATCTGCATTAATGGCTTATTTAGTTAAACTGCAATCTTATATAACGTCGTATGTAGATAATGAACAGTTTTATGAGTTTATCTGGTAAATATGAAACAATGTGTAGCTTTATCTGAACTTGTATTTCCATATTATAAAACTTTTTAAATTCAATACTCATTAAGAGATTCTCACTAATTCATATTTTTATAACTCAGTCTTTTATAGTTTTGAAAAGTTAATTTGTAAAGAATATTAACAGAATTTTATGTAATATTTTTTTATGTAAACCTTTATGTAACTCGGTTACTAAATATTTAACATCTCCCTTGTTGTCAATAAATTTACCAGTTTGTCTTTATGATTGTGTAAAGTGATCTCTTACTTTTACATGACGAGAGTAAATGTAGGGTGTTAGAAAATAAATTAGAGTACTTAAGAAAATCTTTGGATCAATAAGTAATGAAGATAATAGATTGTGGAGTAGGTTACATAGTGATGAGTTACATATCCTGTACTCATCACCAGACATTGCTAAACCAATTAAATCTCACAGGCTAGAATGGGCAGGACATACAGCACGAATTGAAGAAACTCTAACTGCGTCCAAAGGTTATTGGCTGGCAAACCTAATGGGAAGAAACCAGTGGGAAGACATAGATGAGAATGGAAGGGGGAAAAAAATTAAACGTACCAGAAATAGATAGATGGATATATGGATAGATTGGATATAAATATCTCACGATATGGATGGCTTAAAGTGAGGTCAACTGGATATAGCTAGCTCAATATATGACTAGGGTAAAATCTGTAAGCTGGATAGAGCTAGCTAAAGATAGGCATAGTGTATAGTGAGGTGGACTGAATGCAGCTAGCTAAAGATAGGGATAGGTAGCGTGCATTTGTAAGTGTGGCAATGAACTTCAGATATCAAACAAATTAAGTCTCTATAGACTTAGTAAGAGTATACATATGCAGCTTTATGTCCTCAAACTATGCAACCTGCCCAGCTCCTGTGTCAGATGTATGGACCATAATAACTGTGTTTGTATATAACCCTTCAGACTATGCAACCCGCCAAGCTCTTGTGTCAGATGTATGGACTATAATCACTGTTTGTATATAACCCTTCAGACTATGCAACCCGCCAAGCTCTTGTGTCAGATGTATGGACTATAATCACTGTGTTTGTATATAACCCTTCAGACTATGTAACCCGCCAAGCTCTTGTGTCAGATGTATGGACTATAATCACTGTGTTTGTATATAACCCTTCAGACTATTCAACCCGCCAAGCTCTTGTGTCAGATGTATGGACCATAATAACTGTGTAGACAACCCTTCAGACTATGTAACCCACCAAGCTCTTTTGTCAGATGTATGGACTATAATCACTGTGTTTGTATATTACCCTTCAGACTATGCAACCCGCCCAGCTCCTGTGTCAGATGTATGGACTATAATCACTGTGTTTGTATATAACCCTTCAGACTATGCAACCCGCCAAGCTCTTGTGTCAGATGTATGGAC
>CABFVX010003262.1:25057-47509 GCA_902151425.1 Timema shepardi
GGGGGCATGATTCTAGAACTGGAGGGGTACACCTTCTAGGGGGCATGATTACATAACTGGAGGGGTACACCTTATTGGGGGGCATGATTCTAGAACTGGAGGGGTTAACCTTCTAGGGGGGCATGATTCCAAAACTGGAGGGGTACACCTTATTGGGGGGCATACTTCTAGAACTGGAGGGGTACACCTTCTAAGGGGCATGATTCCAAAACTGGAGGGGTATACCTTCTAGGGGGCATGATTACATAACTGGAGGGGTACACCTTATTGGGGGCCATGATTCTAGAACTGGAGGGGTACCTTCTAGGGGGCATGATTCCAGAACTGGAGGGGTACACCTTATTGGGGGGCATAATTCTAGAACTGAAGGGAGCACACCATATTGGGGAGTATGTTTATAAAACTGTGGGGAATGTAATATTAGGGGTATGGTTCCCAAACTGTGGAGCACAAGTCTTTAGGAGGGGGACGTGATCCCCAAATTGAGGGCCACACGGCTCCTTAAAGTGGGAAGGGGGATACTCTAACTGGGGGTCAGGGCACCATGAACGAATGTCAAGAGGGACATAAAAGATGTATAATGGATAGGAGAGACACAAGTTATCAGCGTTATTAACAAGCAAAACAAATCAGAGAGCCCGACAACATATAAAAAAAAAACCTTGTGTAAATTTATCTTTCACAAGCAATATTTCTCAACTGGTGGAGAAAATGCAACATCACTTTTAACATTAAACAACAATGTGCGTTTGCAATAAAAATATTACTGAAAAAACAAAGTTGTGTTTTTATTTTTTATTTGTGATATGTAATAATCTGTTGTTAACTTATGCAATTAAATTTGTATAGACAGCTATTATTAATAATAATAATAGGCTACGCTTTATTGAATTTTCGTAATATGTATTTTTTATCTTTCTTTGATCTTAAAATAGAGACATTTACTAAAAACTCATAAAATTTGTGAAAAGAAATAATATACACTGTTGCAGCAACACTCCACCAAGACAATCGTCATTGTAAAAAAAACATTTTCGGTTTCAGGGGGTCATGAAACGTTGACATTTATCAAAATTTCAAGTTCAATTTTTTTTTTGTTTACGGTCAAAATGTTTATCTCTCTGAGGGGGGGGGGAAGTATCCGTTCACCCGACAGAGATTCGAACCTTGATCTCCCCATCATCGGTAGCCTAGTCTACTGCGAGAGTATCCCTTTAGACCATGCGACCACCGAATCAGCTTAAACTATTTTGATGTATAAAATTCTTCTTCTTCTAAAGAGCGTATAACTGAGAGATTGATTCCTGGTCCAGTACATTGAGATTTTTCCCTCCTTAAAGACATTGCCTACCTGTGACGTCATAGCAAGTCAAGATAGTATTTCCCGTATTAATGTATTTACGTTCTATTCAGAACATTTTAAAGATATAACTTTGGAACAAAAAACCTGAATTCTTAAATAATTATAAATAGTCTTCTTTATAATTTACCTACATTTTTTATTTTGAAGTTATTTTTTCGTAAACTTTTTTTTAAATCGTCTACCACTCAGGCTATTTGGTTTATCCACGAAAATGTCCTGTAGGAATTTCCCTGCAAGGATGCAAATTAAAAAAAAAGTCCGTTAAAGCACATGTAGGCCTTTATCTATAATAGAAAACAAGGGAAAGGTAGTTTTGAAATGCAAGTCAATGCTGTCCAGACGCAAATAGCAAGGTGTGTATGTTTATACTAGTCAAAGGAAGAAGGGGATTGTCACTTGTGGGCGAACAAGAGGTCTCGCGGAATCAACTGTCTATTTTATTCCCTCTCTTTCTATTTCGTAGATCGGCGTCTAAGTGTTATTTTACCTAAGGACTCGGCTAAGTGGTCGAATGTTCAAAGATGACATCCTCGTGTTTGACCGACGAGGACATCAGGGTTTGAATCCGGGTCGGGCCTACTGAGGGGTGGTTTTTTCCTAAAGGGGTTTCCCACTCTTATTCTATGTAAATGGGGGTAGATTACCTCTAAAATACTTCCTCCTTCACCCCTACCCCATTAGAGTAATTATCATATAAGCGTATAACCTGAACAGGTAGTAAGACGCTGGGATTTTTTTTTCTAAGCATTTGCTGAAGTGCGTCAAGTTAAGATGCAACCACCCGCCTCGGTGGCGTAGTTGGCTAACGCGTTTGTCGTGTTGAGCTCGACTGCTGAGGACGGGGAGATCGAGGTTCGAATCTCGGTCGGGTGAACTGGGGGTGGTTTTTCCTAAATGGTTTTCCACTCTCCCTCCACACAAATGCGGGTTCACTTCCTCTAATTCAACCTTCCCAATTCCCAATCCATTAGAGTAATTAGTACTTAAAAGAGTATAAACCGAACGGGTAGTAAGACGCGGTGCTAAATATTATTAAGATGCAACCCACTTCGCAAGTAGACAAAGTCGTTAAATGGCTCCCCACTCTCTGCTAACACAAATTGGCTTACAGGTCACCCACTTCATTGGCCACCTGGTCTAAGGGGCTACTCTCACAGTGCACTAGACTGCTGATGATGGGGAGATCGAGGTCCAAAATCTCAGTCGGGTGAACTGAGGGTGATTTTCTAAAATTATGTTTCTACTCTCCTTCCACGCAAATAACGGTACACTTATTCTAAATGAATCCTTTCTAATCCTTTACCCCAAACACATTTTAGGACGCGACAGATAAATATATATGTATAAAAATAGCTCCTTCAGAGTACAACTTGTGTCCTTCTTCCAGTAAATACGAGGGTGTCTTTGTGAGTGATCGTGGACTAACAAGCACACATGTAATACAATCAATTATTGATCACCGTCCAGTGATTAATCACTGTGTAGCATTCTTCCTTCCTCTCCTCCTCCCTAAATCTCCCGCCAAGATGCAGTACTTCTCTAGTCCGACGTAATCACCCAGGTAATCAGACAAAACACCATGTAAACGTGTTCGTTACCTTCCCAAAGAGTCAGACTAACCTATGACGGCATTGTTTGCTATAGTCGGATCAGTATGAGAACAACTGTTCTTATTTCCATTCTATCTCAACCCTTCTTATTGTGATCATTAAAAAAAAATTCTAACTCAAGGTTTTGATAAATATTAACTTTTCTTGAGCCTCTGAAACCGAAAAGATGGTTGTTGCGATGCTGTATGTATGTATGTCTGTCTGTATCTTAACCTAAAGCCGTAAACCATTTCACCGATCGGGATAAAACTTGGTATCTAAGGTTTTCATCAGGTTCACCCAAGGATTTAAAAAAAATAGCTATGCAACCCTAAAGTTAAGGGTAGTTTAATGAAAGGCAATAAGAGGAAAAAAAATATAGATGTTTTCAAAATTCATTATAATGATTTTGATAAATAATTTGTATCTAGATACCAATTAAAATTACGAACAAAATGACAGTTTTAATTTTTAAATTAAGATTAATTTAAGGATTTTATACATGGGCAGACATTTCCAATTTTTATCATATCCCCGCAACTATTCGAGATACGAAAATAAAGTAAAGTGTAGTACTATTAAATATAAAACTCTTTTTCTTGAAATATATGTATTTTTAAAACCAATAGTTTCTGAGCTATGATCAAATTTTTTAAATGTATGTCTTTCAAATACTAAGCTGATTGATATAATCTTTGGCGGACAGATTTTCTCCTCTTTTCTCAATATTTTTGTAACATTGTAGATTATTTTATCTATGCTCTTTGTTGGGTGTGTTTCTGAAACAATGTAAACTATTTGATTTCACAAATTTTACGAGTTTTTAGTAAATTTCTATTTTAAGATTAAATTAGAGAGAAATTCTGCGTGGTGGACCGTACCATTTATTTTTAGCATCACATCTCAGTACTAGTTCGGGATATAAGCAAGAAAAACTCCCCTCGCTCAATCCACCCGACTGGGATTCGAAACCCGAGCTTTACGTTAGCAGTATTCTAGTTTATTGCCTTATGGTTTGGACCAGTCAGTCACCGAAGCTGGTAATAATTTTTTTTAAATCATTATAAGTTATTTATCTTAGAAACTATTGGTATTAAAGAATATTATTATCATTATTAGCACCGCGTCTTACTAGCCGTTCGGGTTATACGCACTTACGCTAATGTGTAATGGTAGGGTGATTGTGAGATGAAATGGAGGACCTACAGTTTAACGTGGGATCCGAACCACGGTGGAGACCGAGCATTCCCCACATTCACAAGATGTCTTGTCAGAGGTGAAGGAAGGGTTTGGTAATCAGATAAATCTTTGCCGCGACCGAGGATTGAACCCTGGCTGCCAGCACAGAAGTCTGCCACCTTAATTAAAGAATATTAAGGTAACGTTTGGAACGGAAGGTAACCTTATTTTTAGGCTCTCTAGATAGCTGAGATATCGCCAATAAAATGTTGCCATTAGAATAAATACTGACAACAACCTTTAACAGTACACGATTTTGGTGTTTACTAGAATCAACACGTAACTATATTCTATGACTATACATAGGGGCCTACATAGATTTGTAAACATAGATTTAAAAAAACGTTCCACTTTTAACTGGTATGGGAGCGTAGAATGGATATTTGTGAATCGAATGCTGTCATTTAATATGGGTGTCACTAAGACAAATTGTATTGTCACTTGTATTTTCCTCCTTCCCTGTTTGTTCACCTATTGACGGACAGATCCATCTGGTAACGTTATAAGCCAACATGGTTTCTGACTTTTATAGAAATTTCTGCTCGACTAATAAAGCGCCTTGAGGCGATCCATTTACATTAATATAGGCCCTATTATTAATATTTCAGTCTTGACGCTCTTGTCAGCGTCAAGTGTTGCTACTCAAGGTTAAGTTGCCTTGTAAGTGATAGATTTAAAATATATAGGTTCATTGGCTACAAACGCTGATTTAAAACATAAGCTAAAAAATAACTAGCTTATTTATAAAATTATGTATTAAGAAAATGGATAAATTAATGCTAAATAAAATTGCCCTGAAACGTAAATATATATATTTTGCGCATCTGAGCTACATCAGCCGTAGCCCAGTAGTGGAAAGATTAGCCAGTACTAATGTACCGTTGTACAGGGAACTCCCGAATGTACTAATTGTACATCCTTTACGTGGTTGCTTGACCTGAAAGGTGTAAAACGTATTTTATATACTTTTTAATTACGTATAGAATGTAACCTATATGAAAAATAATATTCATATCTACAAGTGTCTTCATTAAAAAAAAATTAAATTAGTTTATTTTCAATCGTTTCACGCGAAATGTCAAAGTTTTAAGATCAAAGCAAATGTTTAAAATTGTAAACCAATGTTCTAAGTAATGCATAAATGTTTAAGATATATATATATATATATATATATATAATTAGCTCCGTTATATTATTTGTGTTATCCAGTTAGTATGACATAATTTTTTTATCTTAGTCTAAAGGGAACATTGGTTGGTTATGTCCCCCTTGGTAGTTATTAAGACAAGTCGTTTGTCAAGTAGTTCGTATTTTTCCAAATTTGTAATGGGTCCACTGGTATCACTATAACTATATCTAAGTTTTTAAATTACAATTAAAGATAGCTTTTGGAATTTTTTAAATCATATATGTGTAGAAAATACAAGTATTTCCCAAGTTGCCAATTCCTAAATGCAATGTAATATGAACATAGGCCTTTTATTTATTTTAAGCCAGGTCCCTTTATTAAGAGGCCATTGTGTGGCCTATAGGCTATTAATATAAACATAAAATGATAATTAAAATAAATTCATATACCCTAATATAATGTAATCAGTCTACTGTGAAATTCTAAAAAACGAGTTTTCTATTTTTTGCTATTTGTGTTTTAAAGATCTTAAGGTTTCAGTGTTTATATGATTTTATATTTCCATTCAGGCAAAATATTTATTTTTAAATTTAGGTTCCAAATTTAGCTGGGCCTAAGCATCAAGAACGTAATATTGGGAAACAATTTTTTTTAAAAGAAGACGAATATTAGATAATTTATAGCCTACTTTTACAGTTAATTAACTTATTATTATTTATTCATTTTAAAGATATTCAATTTTTTAATTTTATGTTTGTACGGTCTAAGAGAAATTAAAGCTGTGTTTATATTGTGAGTAACTATATGAAAGTCTGAAAAATAAAAGCGATATCAGGCCTATGTTTTAAAACCAGAATTAATTTTTTTAGTTATACATACGTTTTTTTATTTCTAGCTCTTTCTATTTTACTTTTCCCTTTCTTACATTAGACTATTTACTAACATTTTAAGTGTCAAATTCTTATCAATTTTGGAGTATGATATTAAAATTAATGTACGGATGCATGTTTAAATAAGCCCCTGATAATTATAGCCTATTTATTTATAGCATCTGTACAATGGAGGCCCATCCATTCTTTATTTCAAATATAATTTAAATGTTTCCAGTTTTGATAATAATTATTAAGGACATGTTTTTATTAGGCTTTAAATTTGTAACGTTACCAAATGAAAATGAACACATATATTTTTGTACATAATTTATTTATTTAAATGACATACGTCAAGTCACATAATTCACAGCAGTCACTTTTAATATTATATTATCAATTGACTATCTATTGAATGACAGTAATAATAGCATATGGTAGAATGTTATCAATGTTGACCGTAAACAATGAGTTGGTGTAGGCTCCCAGAATATTAGGCCTAGTCTTTTTTAAATATTAGGTGGACGAAGGCTCTAAGGCATTGATAGTGATACTTTTCCCACCAATGTGCCACTTGAGGACTAGCTGAATTTTGAACTAGTCTAGTGTGCTACTTGAGGACAAGCTGAATTTTGAACTATTCTAATGTGCAACTTGAGGACTAGCTGAATTTTGAACTAGTCTAGTGTGTTACTTGAGGACTAGATGAGATTTGAACTAGTCTAGTGTGCTACTTGAAGAATAGCTGAGTTTTGAACTAGTCTAATGTGCCACTTGAAGACTAGCTGAATTTTGAACTTGTCTAATGTGTTACTTGAGGACTAGCTGAATTTTGAAATAGTCTAATGTGTTACTTGAAGACTAGCTGAATTTTGAAATAGTCTAATGTGTTACTTGAGGACTAGCTGAGTTTTGAAATAGTCTAGTGTGCCACTTGAGGAGTAGTTGAGTTTTGAACTAGCCTAGTGTCCCACTTGAGGAGCAAGTTGAGTTTTGAACTAGTCTAGTGTGCTACTTTAGGACTAGCTGAGTTTTGAAATAGTCTAGTGTGCCACTTGAGGACTAGCTGAGTTTTGAACTAGTTTAGTGTGCCACTTGAGGAGTATCTGAATTTTGAACTAGTCTAATGTGTTACTTGAGGACTAGCTGAATTTTGAACTAGTTTAGTGTGCCACTTGAGGACTAGCTGAATTTTGAACTAGTCTAGTGTGTTACTTGAGGACTAGCTGAGATTTGAACTAGTCTAGTGTTCTACTTGAAGACTAGCTGAGTTTTGAACTAGTCTAATGTGCCACTTGAAGACTAGCTGAATTTTGAACTAGTCTAATGTGTTACTTGAGGACTAGCTGAGTTTTGAAATGGTCTAATGTGCCACTTGAGGACTAGCTGAGTTTTGAACTAGTCTAATGTGCCACTTGAAGACTAGCTGAGTTTTGAACTATTCTAATGTGCCACTTGAGGACTAGCTGAGTTTTGAACTAGTCTAATGTGCCACTTGAAGACTAGCTGAGTTTTGAATTAGTCTAATGTGCCACTTGAGGACTAGCTGAGTTTTGAATTAGTCTAGTGTGTTACTTGAAGACTAGCTGAGTTTTGAACTAGTCTAGTGTGCCACCTCTTTTTTACGTTAGTTAATGAGCATTTCAAAATTAAAAATCATTGAATACTATGATATGGGTGATGAATTACTCAAATCAAAATGTAAATACTTTACTATTGTCTAAATTTTAAAGATATAAAATTCATTAAACTGTTAAAGTGAGTGTCATGGACAATAATAATTTCAACAACTGAAAGTAAAGACATTAAAAGTCCCTTAAGTGAAAAAAGACAATAAAATGATATATATATATATATATATATACATATATATAGGCTATGTTAAAATCAAAAACTTATAATCTTTCTCACATTGAAAAGTGATGTATTTTGTTAGTCAAGATATTTATGTTCGGTTCATAAAATGTTGTCTTCAACATCGAACAAGATGACCTGGCGGTCTAGGGGTAAGGTGTCAAGACTTCTGTGCTGGGGTTCTGTGGTTCAATCCTCGGTCCCGGCACAGATTGATCTGATTATCAAACCGTTCCTTCACCTCTGACAAGACATCTTGTGAATGTGGGGAATGCCAGGCCTCCACCGTGGTTCGGATCCCACGTTAAACTGTAGGTCCTCCATTTCATCTCACAATCACCCTACCATTACACATTAGCGTAAGTGCGTATAACCCGAACGGGTAGTAAGACGCGGTGCTAATAATAATAATATCGAACAAGATGCACTTAAGTGCGAGCCAAAATGAAGTTCATTGAAACATGATATTGAATGATAAGACTATGTCTGTCGAAACATGATTGACTTCAAAAAATTATACAACGTTAGGATTTTTTTTAAATTTAATGTTGATCTTTGTTTTTACCTTATGGGTTTGACACGCCAATCGTAGAGGGCCTATTCGCTATGCCATAGTTTCTTTTTTGCCACTCCTGGTCTAAGGCGTCATTCTCGAAATAGACTGGACCGCCGATGAGAAGAAGAACAGTGTTCGAATCCTGGTCAGGTGCACTGAACGTGGTTTTTCCCTAAATGGTTTCCCATTCTCCCTCCACGCACATTTCTTCTAAATTCTATCCTCATTCCTATCTACAGTAGCCCCCATAGCTTCTTTGGTGCTGACTGACAGCTGACAGGCTTTGTAAAGTTCCCAGACCAAATTACGTATCCCTACGCCGAACCATATGATATGCAAAAAGATGTGTTTAGCAGCTGTCACTTGTGACAGTCAACATTTAGGTATATGTCTAAATTTTGACTGTCAGAAGTCAGCTGTGAGCTGTCAGTCAGCACCAAAGAAGCCATGGGGCTACTATAAATAGTGCAATTTATATATATATATATTGGCTATATAGCTCTCTTTGGTGGCCGCATAGTCTAAGGCACCAACCTCGTAATAAAGTGGACCGCCGATTACGGGGAGATCACAGTTGGGTGCGCTGAGGGTAAGTTTTTTTTTTCTAAATGATTTCCCACTCTCACTCCACGCAAAAGGGGGTAAACTCTCTCTAAATTAAACCTTCCTCATCCCTAACTCATTAGAGTAATTAGTAAATAAGCGAATAACCCGAAAGGTTATTAAGACGCGGTGGGGAAAATAAATAAATATAAACGCATCCTATTTGCAATATTAGTTTAATGCCCTCCTCTTTGGTGGAAATAGAATCCTATCAGTCAAACTACTAAAGAAATTGAGGAGGAAGAGCCAGAAGTAAAGAATAAACCTCCTTTGGAAAAAACAAGCTTGTCTACAAGCCCCTCCTCTTTTAACATTCCGACCACCAATAAGAACGGCTCTCATGAAGATCAAAGGGAAAGCCGACTGTAAGCGTAGTAATTGTTGTATAGTTGATGTGTTTTTTTTGTTTCTGTGGGCGTGGTCTTTTAGTTTAAGGGGGAGGGGCCCTGTAAAAGTTTCTTCGATTCGGAATAGGGGGCAACCTCCCGGTGGAACCTCTTGTGAGACGAGTTGCAAGCAGTGAGTGTTTGGAAGTCGACCAGAAGGGGTGGTCGCTGTTGGAAATTTCCTGCAAAACGGTTCGAAAAACACATTTTAGGACGGATTCTTCTTTGTTTTGTTTTTATTTATGGGTGAAGTGCATTACGTTGACTCGAACCAAGCACTAGCGACTAACCTCGAATGGAAGAACTTCTTAGAAGTGCGCGGATCTATTTTTATATTCATATAATATAATTAGTGGCGATAGTTTTTTTTTAATCTATCGTGTATAAATATCGCGTGAAACTTTTTTTTTAACGTGACAGTTCTTGTAGACTTGTTTCTTGTTTGTTATTTGTTTTATTATTGTTGTTGTTTGTTGTAAACGTGCTTTTGTGAAGTTAGTTCTACTTGGTTCGTATCTTGTGTGGGTTGGTGATCCATCGAAGTCGGCCGACGTATAAAGCGAACGCGTTCTTTTGTTCATCTGCTTCTTTCGATGGCTGTGTCGACTCTAAATATGGCCCCGTATTTCACGGGCTATCCTTTTCAAGGTGAGTGATCGAAATAGCGTTGTCAATTTTTATTACTAATGGTGGCTAGGGGTGTCCTAGTCTTAAGTTATAAGGCGTATGAAGCTATGACAGGCCTAGCAAGCCGGTAGTGTAAAATATATGGCTTGAATAAAAAAATGACCGCAAGCTGGAAACAGTAATGAATTTAAGTAAGATATTAGCCTACTCTTCCATATTTGTTTTTATAAAAGAAACATATTTCTTCTAAAGTAAAAAAACAAACATTTGTTTTATAAAATAGGTCTATATAATAAAAGATATGAGACCATCTTTGATGTGAGTCACACTACTTTCAAATATTGAACAATATATTTACCACACTATATAAATAAACAGCCGCTTTCTATAATAATAATAATAATATAAAAAAAGAACTGAAATTTAAGACCAATAATCGGATCAAAAATTATTCTAGGAATGGACTGGAAAAAACCTTTTATAAAAAGTTGCTGAACAACTTTAGAATACAACTAAGGTGTGAAGTCATTTGTGAAAATATTCTGTTAATAGTTACTTAAAATGTTAACTGTTTCTTAGGCTTATGTTCCAAATGTCGCCATTCTCTTTTATGAAACTCTAGCGAATGTTATAATTTATATAAAAAAGATGTTTGATGAGTCGTCATTTAAGCTACATCATATTTATGTACTCCAATACTCTTCATTAAATGAACATGACCGTGTAATACGGACGTGATAACAGATTACAACAGTCATTACGTCATTTATATATCTACGTCATTGATTTGGTGTAAAATAATAATTCAAGTTTTGTAGAAAACAACTTTTAAAAAAGGCTAGTACATTTTCTTTGCGGTTAACATTGGTAACATTTTATAATATTAGTATAATAAACATCTTGTGAATGTGGGGAATGCCAGGACTCCACCATAGTTCGAATTCCACGTTAAACTGTAGGTCCTCCATTTCATCTCACAGTCACCCTACCATTACACATTAGCGTAAGTGCGTATAACCCAGAACGGGTAGTAAGACGCGGTGCTAATAATAATAATATTAATAATAATATAATAAAATGTTATCAATCGTAATTGCTACCGTTAGTTTGTAGATATTGTTAATATCTATTAAACTTAACATCTGAAGTTTAAATTCCTTGACGTATGAATAATATAAAAGTCGTTTAAGATGAGAGTATAAGAAACGCAGGTTAAGGGTAGAGATTTTTCTGTTTTTGTATCAAAACACTATTAAAAAAATGAAATCAAATATTTCTCCAGTAGAAACGCAGAGTTTAATTTTCTTCACCTGGTGATATCAACAATTGTTGAATATATATCGTTAAGTATTGCGGCATTAGATGAAAAAACTTTTTAAATTAAGACAAAAGTTTTTTTATTAATTTACAGGTCTCCCTCGACGGATATTCAACAACTATTGATATCAACATGAGAAGAAAACTAAACTGTATGTTTGTACTGGAGCAATATTTTATTTATTTTATCAACAACAAAATATTTGATATAAAAACTTGAAAATCCCTGCGCTTGAATCGTGTTTCGTGTATCCCCGCCTTAAGTAACTTTGTAACTGTCAAAAAAACAGTTTCATTCTAACTGAATAGGGTTGTTATACTATGGTAATTCTATTCCCATTGGAAGAATTATTATATTTTAGTGCGCTCAACATTATTAGAAAAGTGTGGTGGGCCAATCTCACACCCATTGTTTTTTTACCCGAATTATATTTGGTTCGTGGAGATATGGAATGTTCATAATAATTGAATGATCCAACATAAAGAGCCCCGTCTGCTTTAAAGGAAATATCCTCAATCTTTTATATTTCTTATAGGATTGGCAGTTATGAAGCTTAAAAAAACCACTAAAACAATTCTCAACAATTATCTTAGATTGTTCTGTTGTGACCGTGGTCTAAAAATTACTTTATTTGTTTGAGGAAGGCTAGATTTACTTTTATAACCATTATCTTTGATCTCAGAACTGCTACATTTCAAATGAAACTTCTTAGCTATAATTTCACTTTTTCATGTTTGTTTGTTTTCAAAGTTATAAAACTTAAAATGAAAGGTTTTTAATCCCTTGAATACATGTTATAATTTTTACCTCAATTTTGTCGTAAGCCATATTTTGAAATAACAAACCAATTATTAAATAACAAGAGCTTTCTAATATACCTGTGACGCGTATCAAATCTTTGGTAGACGGCTCCCTTAAATAATGTTTTCCTTTATATATTATAGTAGGCCTATTATTATCGTTATTGAGGCTTTACGTTGCATCGTCTAAATAAGTTCATTAGCGCTGTTTACATATTATAACTACTGTACACGTCTCTATCAAATATTCCATATTGTAACTACTGTATACGTCTCTATAAAATATTCCATATTATAACTACTGTATACGTCTCTATAAAATATTCCATATTATAACTACTGTATACGTTTCTATAAAATATTCCATATTATAACTACTGTACACGTATCTATAAAATATTCCATATTATAACTACTGTATACACATCTATAAAATATTCCATATTATAACTACTGTACACGTCTCTATCAAATATTCCATATTGTAACTACTGTATACGTCTCTATAAAATATTCCATATTATAACTACTGTATACGTCTCTATAAAATATTCCATATTATAACTACTGTATACGTCTCTATAAAATATTCCATATTATAACTACTGTATACGTCTCTATAAAATATTCCATATTATAACTACTGTACACATCTCTATAAAATATTCCATATTATAACTACTGTACACGTCTCTATAAAATATTCCATATTATAACTACTGTACACGTCTCTATAAAATATTCCATATTATAACTACTGTATACGTCTCTATAAAAATATTCCATATTATAACTACTGTATACATCTCTATAAAATATTCCATATTATAACTAATGTACACGTCTCTATAAAATATTCCATATTATAACTACTGTATACGTCTCTATAAAATATTCCATATTATAACTACTGTACACGTCTCTATAAAATATTCCATATTATAACTACTGTATACGTCTCTATAAAAATATCCCATATTATAACTACTGTATACATCTCTATAAAATATTCCATAATATGACTACTGTATACGTCTCTATAAAATATTCCATATAATCCACCTCAGTGGCCTCGTGGTCTAACGCGCAACTCTCGCAGTGAGCTAGACTACCGATGACGGGGAGATCGAGGTTCGAATATCGGTAGTGTAATGCAGTGGTTTTTTTCTTTTCAAAATTGGTTTCTGATCTACCTCCACGCAAATGCGAGTACACTTCCTCTAAATAATAACCTTATTATTCCTTAAAAACTTTTGCGTAGTTGGTACATAAGCGTATAACCCGAACAGTTAGGGAGACGCGGTTCTAAAAAAAGATATTCTCTATTTTAATAGGTCCTATATATATTATTGACTTCATTATTTTAAATTGAAATAATTCTTTTAGAGTTTATTACCATAACAAAAATGATACGATCACATTACTATTAAAAACATAACTACGCTTGGTATACAAAGTAGCCTACACTAATTATTAATATATTAGGTTTATATAATCAATATTATAAATTTAATCATCACACGTAATTCTTCTTTGATTTTTAAGAAATAGTTTTTAATCAAGAAGTGACTGACTACTTCTGTAACATTGTTGTTTGAAATATTTAGTCAGAGCTCTTGGCGGAAGTTTGTTTTAAAAATAAACATTTTTTTAAAAAATTCTCTACATTGATTAAATTTCACTTTATTATTAATAATGTTATTAATATCCATTAATTTGGTCATCTTGTGATTGGCTTGTTGTAGCTTTCCACTTTTGTCTGTCAAGGGTTAATTTTTTCCCCCCCATCTTTGTATCTTCTTCTGCCAACATTGTTTGCTATTTGGTACATGTACTCCAATCTTGGTATTTCTCATTAATTTATCCTTTCCACATCTCCTTATATAACTATCTTCGTCAAACTATCATGTCTTGGTATATATACTACCATGTTAAAGCGATCGGCCCTTTTCATTTGGCGTGTAAATACAGAGCCGTGGGAACAAACGGTTATCTTTAAGAATTTTTATTGTTTTGCAATTTTCTTTTTGGAAACAATTTGTTGAAGAATAGAAGCATGTTGATTAAGTTATACTTTTTATATACACACACACCTCCTTTATAATTCTAACAGTGAACAAATATCGATAAAATTGATATTTTTCAATAGAAACCTGCCGGCTTCATAACAAAAAATAAGAAAATTTAACAATTAAGAAACATCGCTACATTATCTTAGAAGAGGCGTTGAAAATATTAACATAAACATTTCACTCGTTCTCGAGAAAACTGTTATTTCCAGACTACGATTTTTCCGCAGGACCTGTCCTGTAGCTAGCGCCATCTACGGCTCAGTGTTCCATCTGTTCTTGTTGGCGCGTAAGGATACTTTGGTCGGTTACGAAGCCACGCCACGTCTTTCACCCTCCCACCCACCTCTCCCACAAAATAGATTTTAGACTTTCGCTCAAAAGGGCACTATTCTCGTATACCTTTCCAAAGTTTTCTTTCTTCATTTATTTTTCTTAGCACTTCTATATTTTATATCATCTACATCGTTGACAAGTTCAATATTCCTCTGTAGCACCACGCTACAAATACTTCCAATCATTTCCTTTCAGCTGCAACATTGGTCCAATTTTCAATCCATAAAGCGCAACGCTCCAAAGTTATGTCTTTAGGAACCTTTTCTTGATTTCAAAACCCTTGCCAGTTGAGGTTGTGATGTCTTTTTGCTAAGAAAAACTTTCTTCGCCTGCGCTATTCTATTTATAGTAAATATCTTCTTACTTCTGTTATTTTCGATTACTATTATCATCATCATCATCTTTATCTATCAAAAATGGTGGCTGAAGATTACATGAATAAGGTGGGATGGATTGTGATGCAAGTTAAGGTCCGTATTTTTTCATTTTTAGAGATTTTTTTTTTTGCCAAAATAAATTAAATACTTCTTCAGTAGATACTTTTTGTTTAATGTTCTACTAAGTAATCTCAACGGTTGTTGAATATCCATATCGGTATTTGAAAAGGACTTTTTAAATGAAGATAAAAAGTCCTGTTTGGATTCTGCAATGATCGTTACAAATATAAAATCAATTTTGAGATCTCTATGAGTAGAAAATTTAACCAACTGTATCTATTGAAACAATATTTGATTTATTTTGAAAAAAAAAGTTATAAAATCTGATAAATCGCGTATCTGATAGAAAAAGTAACTTGAGCTACATTTACGTAGACTATTCATACGCCATGTTATGTGATAAGCATCCGTTTCTTTAGAACAGATATTGTCAATAACTATCAAAATAACAATAATAACGAACTAAAATGTTATCAATGTTGACCGCCAATAAATATGTTTAAATTTTATAAAAGCCTCTTTGTAAGAAATTAGGACTGTATTCTTAATATAACTTATTAACATATTTGTGGTCAACATTGATGACATTTTAATATATATATATATATAATTTTTAGCACTGTGTCTTACTACCCGTTAGAGCTATATACTTATGTAGTCTACTAATTACGATAATGGTGATAAGGATTAATAAGGTTGAATTTAGAGGAAGTGTACTCGAATTTGCATTGGAAGGAAGTTGGAAAACCATTTCGGAAAATCCACCCTCAGTGCAGTACACCCGGCCGAGATTCGAACCTCGATCTCCCCGTCATCGGCAGTCTAGTGTACTGCGAGAGTAGCGCCTTAGACCACGCGACCACCAAAGCGCGTAACTATTATATTATTGTAGTTATTTATAGGTATTGATAATATATATCTAAAGTGACTGCTGCTTAATCACATGGCTTGATGTATGAATACGTGAAAGTAGATCTAGAAACTTTTCTTTCAGATATGCCGAGAATGTATGTAATATTTTCTAAGTGTTAGATATTATGCGTCTTATATTGTTCTTAAGTACGCTTATAGCCTATATTATATTATTTACAATAACCAGCACTACACACCTTACAGCACGGCCAATAAAATAGTATACAAATGAAACCTTTTTACTAAAAATTTTAAAATACTTGTGTCAGGTCTAGACGGAGCAATTCTCTTTAAATTATTCAGTTCGTGTCAGCCTTTGGGGGGTGTGGCTATAAAATTGGCGTGAATCTGTATTGTACGTACTACATAAAATAGTCCAAACACTCTATCCATGCTTATACAATTATATTATTTTATTGGCGTTAATAATAAGGTCAAATGTCATTTCATGTTCAACAATCTTTTCACTCTAGGACGCCTCGAACTTGGAGGTCAAATACCTCTCAATACAATATATATATATATATATTTATATATATATATTTATATATATATATATATTTATATATATATTATTTATACGAGGTATATTTAACGCGCACTTTATGAACCGACTGATTATAGTAAAAAACCCGTTAGACCAGACCTCGATTGTTCGAAATTCTAAATAATTAGAAAATAGGTTTCGGAAAACGAAGAAAAAATTAAGACAAATGAAATATATTTAATTGATTAACAAGCTCAAAGTCAAAAGAAAATAGTAAAAATCGGTGACATCTGATTTTTTTAGAAAGCTTAATATTAACTCAACACATGTGTTTTCCTGTAACTAAAAAAATATCTAGTACGTATTATTTGTATACATCAGTTAAATGAATGAACATTTTACTAAACTCATTCAACTCTAATTTAAAATTCGTGAAAATACTGTAACTCTGTATTCTTCAGATTAATCCTAGTTTTAGCTAATTCGAACACTCTTCGGTCCCAATTAGTTCGGACTAATGAGAGTTTCTAATAGCGAGAGCGAAAGAGTCTACCAGTATTGCCGGGAAAGGTATTTAAACATACTTTCCAGGCTTCCTTTACATGTCCACAGTCGATATAGTACCGACGGCTTTTCTTACCCTCCGAAGGTAGTTGTGCTACGAATTTTATATCGTTCAAGAAAGATCCGTCAACCACGGCTGGGTTTGAACCCACAAACATCGGGCCCTGAGGAGAGTGCTATACCCAAAGACCACCGAGGTAGCCAAATACAATTGTTTTTATCGTTTTATAGGTGGCGCTGGCGACTCCAAAGCGCAAACATAACCTGAAATTGTCCGTTGTGACCCTCACAATCAATTACTATACTTATTTTAAGGAAGATTATATCTATGGTGACAGTATTTTTTATGAGAAAAATCAGGACGAATTTATCTTTATTTAACATACCATGTAGCATATAATATATATTAGGAAAAAAAAGAGAAATAGAGTAGTTAGAGGGAAAATAATAGAAGGATATAAAAAAAATATTTGAAACACAAAATTATTTCATTAAATCTCTCATTTCATTGCTAATTTAAGCCCAACAGTAACCTAAGTCTGTTCAGCGTAGGAATTGTTTTCCGAAAGGCCTTTTTATCTACCATAAATATATTATATCATAGGATATTGGTAGGGAAAAAGACCTTTCAGAGAGTAATTCCTACCGTGAATGAAGTATACCTCAAAAAGCATTATTTTGATAGTGTATTTCAAGGAATCTATCTATATAGTACCGCATCTTACTAACCGTTAGGGTTATACGTTTATGTACTAATCCCGCTGACGGTTTCAGGGATTAGATATAATAATATACTTGTACCGGCATTTGCGTGGAAGGGAAGTGGAAAAACCAGTTTGGGAAAAAAACCTTCAGTTACACCTGACTGAGATTAGAACCTCGATCTTCCTCTCATCGGCAGTATAGTCTACTGTGAAAGAAACGCGATAGACCACGCGGTTAGTTGATATTATTGTCGAGAAAAAACAAACTATTCGTACAAACACCTTGGAGTTGTTGTTTTTAATCAGCCATTGTAAAATGATTGACGGGAGCCAGAAAAGGGAGTTGTCAGGTAATGGTACAAATTAGGGGTGTTCCGATGAATCGTTATCGGGCGATTATTAGTGTATCGGCAATCAATCGTTATCGGGAGATTATTAGTGTATCGGCAATCAATCAATATCGGGCAATTATTAGTGTATCGGCACTCAATCGTTATCATGCAATTATTAGTGCATAGGCAATCAATCGTTATCGGGCGATTATTAGTGTATCGGCAATTAATCGTTATCGGGTGATTATTAGTGTATCGGCAATTAATCGTTATCGGGCGATTATTAGTGTATCGGAAATCAATCGTTATCGGGAGATTATTAGTGTATCGGCAATCAATCAATATCGGGCAATTATTAGTGTATCTGCAATCAATCGTTATCGGGCGATTATTAGTGTATCGGCAATCAATCGTTATCGGGTGATTATTAGTGCATCGGCAATCAATCGTTATCGGGCGATTATTATGTCGATAAATCGGTTTTTTAAATTAAAATTTAAACCTAAATTTTCTAGGTAGGAATTTAATGATCAACATTGAAAAAAAACCCACTTACATACACACTCCATCCGAGTTTCTGGGGTTATGCAAATATTACACAACCAGATAAATAAATACAAGTTCAGAGCGTTGATTAAAATAACAATATAGTTCCAACTTTCGTCGGTTATGAACGAAATAATTTTTTGTATTAATTACATTGACTGTTATCATCTTACGCATATTTCCCAATGGTTATTAATAAATAATCGATAATCAGGATTAATCGGTGTAAATAATTGTAGCATGAACCATTTATTTTAAACAATCGGTAATCGGTTTTACTGACTCGGTACTCAAACAGTACATCCTAGGACATTGTTGGAGAACCTTTTGGCATCGGAAGGCCTAGGTCACTACACGGATTACTCATAAGGCCTCACACTCCATGGACAGTAAATTTTACCTAAATATGATAGTGAGCCAATCATAGAAAAATGTAACGATAAGAACGGTTCCATTTTTAAACAATTACAAAAATATTTTTTAATGGTTAAACTGTACGCTGTTTTAGAATGTAATAAATAGAAACGACGAAGATATATTGACTGCCCAAATATGCGAAAAGGCCGCACCCAACATCTTAAAAGCCCGTAGTTTCCCCATATTTGTCCTAAAGTCATGCGTTAAAAAAAATATTTGTGTTACTGAACAATGTCAATAAATTAAGTATATGGATAGCAAACATCCTTAGGAGGAATTGTCCTCTGCGTGGCGTCATAAAAGGCAAGGTTGAGGGACGGAGGAGCAAAGGAAGAAGTTAATTGAATACATTATCTTTTCTTTCCAACAACTGTGTGTTGGGAAAAATTTATACATTCATAAATATTGATAGTATGGTATTTAAAAATATACTTATTCAACATAAATTACATAAAATGGTTAAAAAAAATCAAAAATGACTAAAAAATTAAATAAACCAAGAAAATATGACCCAAAATTAAAAAATAACAAAAATGCCACCAAAAATGACTTTTAAAATATACATTTTTATAACAAGGGGATCATGAACAAAGTGTAATGTATGTACTTATGAGTAGTGTATGTGATAAACAAAACAAAAAAATCATCAAAATCCGGGCCCCGTAGTGTAATTTATGTAGAGCTCTTATGCAGTTCAGTTTCCATGGAAGGAATCTGTTAGAAAATACAAACATATCATAAAATTTTACTATATTATTGGTGTTATTTTATAGGTGTTGATAATATAGGCCTATATCAAAAGTAACAGCTTCAGGTGACACAAGTTGAAGCCTTTCGGCTGTTGCCTTATTCCGGGCCTGTTAACCGGCTGGGAATGATTAAACTGATTTTGTTTCTTTAAGTTACGGAATGCATTCATGATCCCTTCTACTCGTGATATGAAGGCTAAACATATGAAACCGGTGAAATATGGCTGTAAGAAAACTGCACACGTATTAATATACTTAGTATATTAGTATAGGAAATGATGGAGATAGAATAAGATATAGCAGAGAGATCAACATTGGGAAGTCAAAAGTGATGGCGATTTAAAAAAATAAATAAGAGCCTCTGAAAATCAAAAATTGGAAACCAGGAGTTAGAAAAAAACAGAGTAGTCCAAGTACCTGGGAAGTCTGCTGACAAAGGATGCCTACCGCTCCAAGGAAATAAGGTCGAGGATCACCGTGACCAAGGAAGCTTTCAACAAGAAGAGGTTACTGCTGACCAGCAAGTTGAGTTCGGAACTGAGCAAGAAACTGAAGAAATGCCACACTTGGAACATTGAGCTGTATGGGGCAGAAACTTGGACTCTCAGGAAGATGGAAAATAAACACGTGGAGATCTTTAAAATGTGGTGCTGGAGAAGACTTGAGAAGATCAAGTGGACAGACAGGGTGACAAATGAACAAGTCTTAAGAAGAGTGGGTGACAAGAGATCCATTTTGGATGTGAGTCGTAGGAACAAAGCAAACTGAATCAGACACATCCTTAGAAGGAACTGTCTTGTGCACGTTGTCATAGAAGGAAAGGTTGATTGAAAGAGGAGCTCGGGAAATAGGAGGAGTCGAATATTGGGTGACTTGAAGGAAATAAGAACACTCTGGGAGCTGAAGGAGGAGTCAAAGGGCAGTGTGCATTGGTGGTCCAAGTTTCACTGACAAAAAGAACGTACCTGTCGTAAGACAAAACACAGAATGGTAATAGTTATTATGATTAGTATATTACCCTTTGATTGGTGAATATTTTGTTGAATGCGAGTGATAGCTCTTGCTTTTAGGTTAGGTAGGATTGGTTTTCCTTTGATGGTGCATTATGAGTGCTTTGTGACGGTCATTGTATAACTTGAAGTACAAATATGTGAAAGTAGATCTAGTAACAATTCTAGCTGTCAGATAAGTCCTTTCTTGTGAAAATTGGACTACACTTTACGGTACATTAATCAAGATTACAAATGATCTTTGCAAATTTAAAATTTAACTAACATTTAGTGTTTTTTGAATAATGCTAGTAAAACAAATGTAATTATGGATATTGAGAATTACGTCAAAAATTATAGTTGTAAACGGATTTTGAAAAGTCAAATATTTTTAGGTAAGCATTAAGTCTATGTTAGTTTCCATACCAAAATACTTTTTTGGTCCAAATAAAAAAAAGATTCACTAGATAGGGGAAAGTCGCTGGATTCGTACTGGTGGACCAAATTGTACTTTTGTTTTTAAATATAATAAAATAAATATCTCTTTCTGTTATCTAGTGGTTCAGTTAGGAATTAGATTTATATACCCATTTCCTCAGTTTACCGCGTAATTATGACACAGGACGCAAAATAAATCACGTCGTGTAGCCTAATTCTTGGTAAGCTGATGCTATTTGTCCTCTTCATTGTTAAAGAAATAGTGATTTAATGTGAAGAAATACCTTATATTCCATTCACGGTAGGGATTGACTTCTGAAAGGCCTTTTTCCCTACCATAAATCTATTATATAGTAGGATATTGGTAGGAAAAAAGACCTTTCAGAGAGTAATTCCTACCGTGAATGGAATATAGGAAACATTTAGCAATGCAATACTTCGCTTTTTGTTGTGTATTTAATATTTTTATTACTTTTTTATGCTAGGCCTGTTATCACTGTTTATAGGTTAGGATGTTTATTTGCTCTGAAAGTCAATCCTCCTAAATAAAGGAATCTTGCCTGGTTCCAAAATCGTACAAGTAATTTTGATGCATACATTTTAATTTAGCCAGGATGCTCAATTTATATTAACAGTAGCTTAATATGGCTAATTATGTTTTATTATTGTTAATCTGTCAATTTTATTTAAATTAATTTTTTTAATAATAACAGATCACAATTACAGCAAAAAAAAACATAAACAAACGATTTTGAAACCAAAGCTACTATTTCTGAAACCGGCTGCTGAAATCGTACCGAAAGTCAGGATTTGGGAAACAATGATCTGCTCCCATAAAGTTTTAAAATAAATTTATACAAAACATTTTCTGGTATAGTTTAAAGTGCTTACTGTATGGTGGTTAGAACGAATTTTAGGTTTGACGAATATATTTATTTAAAAAATAAAATGAAATCCCTTAGGTGATACGATTTCGGTAAGCTTCCCTTGTGTTTAGTTTAATTATCTACAAATAGTGTCCCCAAACGGGTAGTAAGACGTGGTGCTAAATATTATTATTATTATTATTATAAATAGTGATCTCAACATTTCTTGAATATCTGTCATGATTTTAAAGTTTTTGAAAAAAAAAAAAAATT
>CABFVX010003262.1:47537-60783 GCA_902151425.1 Timema shepardi
CCCCCCCCCCCCTCCCCCCAAAAAAATCTGTAGGTGAGTTGCAGCCCCATTATTTTAGAGCCACGTACGAATTTCGGCCTGGGTTGTTGACCCAATCTAACCTAACCTAACCTAACCTAACAAATCTTCAATTTTTTGCCAAAATCATTGAACGACGAGAACTGGGGAAGTTTGGCTATTACGAGTGATGACATGAGACGATGATAGTTTATATCTGAAATTTAAGACAGCGTGATAGAAAACACACTGCTAACTAGATGGACACAACTCATACCCCTCTCTCCCTCTCCCTCTCTCTCTAAGTGAGTGGGCCGCAATCTGTACGTGTTTCTCAAAAAGCCGGGTCACATCTCGTACACGATTTTAAGATTAGGCCGCAACTCACCTATACATTGAAAAAGAAATTGTAAAAATACTTATCTAATCTATCGTTACTTTATACCCCTTTCCCCACCTTAAACTTACGATCACCCAAAAAAATAGATTGACCATCGGTGAAAGAGATAAGTGCTTATATATGTAAATATAATTCAAAACACTTGATGGAAGTGGCTAAACAAACGAGTAGTCATAAAGTAAGACAATTAAATAACTTCGGACTTACACCTGCGTTAGTGGCCGAATGGCTTAATGGCACTTTTCATTTGGTGTGGAAATGCAGAGCCATGGGAACAAAACGTTATCTTAAATAATTTTTTATTGTTTTCCAATTTTCTTTTCGGAAACGGTTTGTTCAAGAATAGAAGCATGTTGATTAAGTTATACTTTTTATATCCACACCTCCTCTATAATTATTAACAGTGATCAAAAGTTGATAAAATCGACATTTTTCAATAGAAAACTGCCGGCTTCATAACAAAATATAAGAAAATGTAACAATTAATTAACATTGATACATTATCTTAAAAGGGGCGTTGAAAATATTAACATAAAAATTTCACTAATTTTCGAGAAAACTGGCATTTTCAAACGTATGATCTTTCCGCGAGACCTGTCCGGTAGCTAGCGCCATCTACTGTTTCCGCGATCCATCTGTTCTTGTTGGCGCGGAAGGATACTTTAGTGTTAGACTGGCCGGCTGATTATGGGGAGATCAGGGCTCGAATCCCAGTTGGTTTTACTGAGGGTGTAATCTTCTAAATGGTTTCCCACTCTCCTTCCACACAATCCGTGTTTCTGGGTTACATAATTCTTAGCTCAGTAGTGGAAATATTAGCCAGTACTAATGTACCGTTCCCTAAGGAACACCCTAATGTACTAATCGTAAGTTACATTCTTTCCGCGGAGGCTCTTTCCATGCGAATCCGGACAACTGGGCGCCGCCATCTGGGCGCGGCCAACTGGGCGCCGGGACAACTGGGCGCCAAAAGTAGCCCCACTTTTTACCTTTTTTAAAAAATCACTTTTTTAAAATGCTCTTTTTCTTTTTAATTAAAAAGTGATGAGTAAAAACAAAAAAAACCAACTTTTTTATTTTTTTAAAATCATTGTTTTTCTTTTTAATTAAAAAGTGATGAGTAAAAACAAAAAACACACCCAACTTTTTATTTTTAAAAATCAATATTTTTCTTTTTAATGAAAAAGAGATGAGTAAAAACAAAAAAACCCAACTTTTTTATTTTTTTTAATCATTGTTTTTCTTTTTAATTAAAAAGTGATGAGTAAAAACAAAAAACACACCCCACTTTTTATTTTTTTAAATCAATATTTTACTTTTTAATTAAAAAGTGATGAGTAAAAACAAAAAACACACCCCACTTTTTTCTTTTTAAAAAAATCACTTTTTTTAATGCATTGCAATATTATGCGCAACACCACGTAAAAACGAAATAATGTCTCTATTATTATAGTCCCTAACTAGTCTTAAAATTCTAGCATCGACTTCTCGATACTTTCTTTTTTTCGGCGTAGGCTCATGTCCAGCTACAAGATGTTCATAGTAGATATCTCTTGCAGCTTGTACTTTACGTAGAGCATCAATAAATTTCCATATTGTGGGATGTTGCATGCCCAGCTCAGTTCCTAGCCTGCGATGTGCAGCTTCAGCATGATTGTTAGTACGATCTGTACCATTTAATACTCTAGTGTAAAGATTCCACATATTTGGTGGAAATAATGCCACTCGTCGTCCAACGCCTCTGCGATTTCTACGACCTATATAATTGTCTTCAAACCAGTCAATCAGGGGCTGCAAATTGTCTGGAAGTTCTTCTGCCAACAAATCTAAAGCTTGGTCTAAATCATTTTCTGGCACAAACGCCAGAGCTGATATCATCCTTGCTTTCAAACAAAACTCTGCATTGTTGTTGTATAGTTGAATAAGTTCCAATGCACATATTTGTTTTCTTATGTTATGTGTTAGATGGTAAAAACAACCATGTATTTCAACTTGGGGAAAACACTCTCTTATAGCACTTATTGCAGCTGATTCAAAGTCACAGGAAAATGTTTGTGGTTGAAAGGTAGGTTCGATTTCTTGTAACATTTCAAAGAGTCGTACGTAGGTAGCTCTTTGTTTATTAGGTAGGAGTGCATATATAATTGGATGCACCCCTCCAAATTGCTTACCAAGCACCGTATATATTTGTGCAAACAGTAGTGGGGCAGTCTTAAATGTTCCATCTCCATATAAGGCCTCTGCGTCACGTAATATTTGCAGATTACGTTGTCGACCAAAAATAAGGATTCTGTTAGCATCTGGTCCACTATCGGAAAGTAAGAAATTTTCTTCAATGTCCGTTTCGGATACATACATTTTATATCTATCAGGAATTATCAGCGTCTGAAGATTTGCTGGAACTGGAGGGGCAGCGTTTATCTGGTTTCGCTTACGGCGAACTAATTTTTTTAGAGCATCTGCTTTTGGAAGTACCCCCTGCACACAAAAAACGTTTTAGATTACCGTAAGAATTTTGTTACAGTTAACAATACTTTACATTTTATATTGTTTTTACTATAAAATTATTGCTACATTAATTTTATGCTCAAGATTTATGCATGGGCTTAGCACTTCGAATACTGCGTAACACTTCTAAGATTTAGTGGATGATGCTGGAGGGAGAGAGGGTTTAAAAAAGGGGAGGGGGCTTCGGGCTGAGCTTAGCTTTTATTTATGAAGGTGAATGGGGTTACTTAATGAAAACACTAATCCGAATAATCTAAAGAGTTAAAAGGATTTAAAAACACATACAAAAATAAGTACATCTGTTGTGGTAAAAAGGTACCAACTCTAACATTCCAGTTTTAATATTGTATAGGAAATAGAAAACAAGATTTGTTAGGGTTAAATATGCCACTATAAACGTACACCAACGTAAAAACTATGCATGGGAACTGGAATTGTATGAAAAATAGTTAATTTTAGATTTTTAGAGGAATAGTGGGAGGGGAGAGGTGGAGGGCATGGGTGGATCCAGGATTTTCGTGAGGGGGTGGGTGCCTCCACGGGACCGGGCTGGGGGAGATTTAGATGTCTCGAGAACCTAGGAATATTTGGATTCATCTTTCACTGGCAATGTGTTGAAAATAATTACATATTAAACTATAAAATATAGATGAAATACATTCAACACTTCTTTGGTGTTCAATTTTATAGTTCAGCTTGATGTTATTTAGTTTTTACTAAAAATATTTGGGGTCGAGGGGGAGGCACAAACGTCCCATTTGCCGACTAGTGTGATATTACAAGACAGTACAACGAGTAGTGATTAGAAAATTGATTTAAATGATTTAATTAAAAAAGTTTTGACACCAAATAAAAAAATCCTTGGAGGTGCGAAAGGGGGGCGCGCCCCCCATGCCGTCCATCTGGATCCACCCCTAGCGGCGGGAGGGGATGTTACGTTGAGCTTTATACCTTATAAATAGGGCCTTTGTTAACGATCTTACCTACCTCTCTCCTCCCCCTGACAGATTTGAAATGGCATCCCTGAGTATAGCCTGTATTTATAATGTAAAACAAATTGTTAAGTAGTGCAATAAGAATGAGGGAAGGTGCTAAGATTGTATTCTAAAAATTGCGTTAGTAATATTTGAACACCACCCTTTATATTCCTCGCCAAAATTATTTGTCATGAGAATGTTTTTACTGGATTTTTTGAATCTACAGACTTGGTAATACATATTTCTTGCGTTAAATATATTTTATTATATAAGAGGTTAATTACCTTAAAAGGATACTAATTAGGTTACTACCTGCATTGATGACTCACATTGCACTGAACGTAACAATTTAAAAAAATCACTTGGTGGCCGTTGGCAGGAGGTCCGGGTTTGAATCTCAGCTGGGTGCACTTTGGTGGGCGGTTTTTAACATGTGATTACTCGCGGTGGGTTTTTCATACCCTCACAACATTAATGTGGGTGCATTTCCTCTAGGTTTCCTTCTCATCTGTACCCGATAGAATAAGTTACTAGCCTTTGTTTTGAAACCTACTAATAATGAAAGCAATATTGATTGAAGGATTAATTTAATAATTATTTATGTATTATTTATCATACTTAGCTAAGTAAAATCACATACCTTTGCCGCCTGGGTCAAGCCAATTGTGCATTCGTTGATGACTTGAGAAGTACATTCTCGTGTTTCAGCAGCCCGTTGTTTGATTTTTGAAACCACCTCTTGTGCTCCAATGTGTGGTGATGAACTATCATGGGTGTGTTCGTTTAATCTTTTAACCACTTCTTCTCCTCTTGTATGTAATCTAGCCTTGCAATTATTGTTTTTTCCTTCACATCTCCAAAATTTGATCTGTCCATCGACACTAAATTTATCAAAAACATATAGAAACCCATTGTCTACGTACTTTTGTTTGTCACGTTGTGACACGATTTTTTGTTCCATTTCGTCCAAACCACTCTGGTTGACGAAACCTAATGTAGTGAAGAAGCAAAAAGTAATGGTAATGGGTCGAGTGGGCGAATTCTAAGAATACGCAAATAAAAGCTCGTAACACCTGCACCGCATATCTATGAACTGGATAAGAGAAAAGTAATAATAATGGAGGGGGGGGGGAGATTTCTAAGAATAAACAAACCAAATCTCGTCGCACCTGCACCAGAAATAAGTCATAGCTTGAAGGTATTATAATATCGGCAATATTATTTTAATTTCTACATAGGGATGCACATAAATGCTACTTATTATTCCTCCTTAGTGGTTTATTTTGCGCACAATTCTTATTTTTCATTTTTTGTGGAGTTTTTTTTAGAAATTTTACTATATCAAATAGACTAACTTTATAATATAAATTAATTAAGTTTCCTCTACTAAGATTATTTTTTTAAATACTCCAAGAAAAATATATGATGTTGCGCTGAAAAATATGATTAATTAAAAAAAGTTCATTTTTAGTTTTTATCCATCACTTTTTAATTTTAATTGAAAAAATATGAAAAAATTGTGCATTTTTTATTCTAAAAAATTGCATAAGTTAATAAATAAATAAAAAAATTAGTTTTATTTTAGCGCCCAGTTGTCCTGGCGCCCAGTTCGCGCGCGCCCAGTTGGCCGCGCCTGGTTGGCGGCGCCCAGATGGCGGCGCCCAGTTGTCCTAGACCGCTTTCCATGTCCCGATGAGATGAGATGATGGCGACAGTGAATATTACTGGATGGAGCCAATGAAGATCTTAACCTAACTTAGCCTAACTTGAGCCTAATTAACCAAACCCTGGTAAGCATGGGAAGTATTCTCCTTTCAAGAAGAATGTTCTGGTACTAGCTGGGAATTGAATCCGTTACCCTACCACGAGGCCGTTTACATTCCACACAAATGCGGGTAGATTAGCTCTAACATTCTTCCTTCCTCATCCCTAACCCAGTAGATTAATTAACATAATATATTCTGATGACTTGTACAGGTAGTAAGACGCGGTGATTAGGCCTATATTCTTTAATATTACATACAAACATAAATTAATCAACAATTAATATCTTAATGACCTACAGTTTAACGTGAGATCCGAACCACGGTGGAGGCCTGGCATACCACATATTCACAAGATGTGATTAATACACGTCTTGTCAGAGGTGAAGGAAGGGTTTGGGCAATCAGATAAATCTGTGCCGGGACCGAGGATTGAACCCCGAACCCCCAGCACAGTAGTATTGACACCTTACTCCTAGATCACCGGGTCACCTGGACTTGATCATTTAATCCACATGACCACCGATACGTGGGTAAAATAAAATACAAGTCCAGCGTCCCCTACACCATAGAGTAACATCTGTTTATTACCAACATAGTAACAATCTTTTTTATTATTACAACCAACCGGACTATTTATTATAATACATGGAGATTTTCAACAAGAATAACCTCTACGTGTCTTTGATACATTTTTTCAGAAATAATTACTGTAATATGTTGATACATAAATCTGCAACGACTTTGTCGTATATTTAATGTGATATTTAAATAATATAATAGCCGCGTTCGGGTTTTAAGAAACACAACGAAATATTTATATTATTAATATTACTAATATTTATAATATTATATAATCTGGAAGGGTAGTAAGACGTGTTTCAATTAATGTTCTGTTAGCGATTGCTATATTATCCCCACCTACCTCTATTTTAGTCACGTATTGATAATAAGCTACTCTGTATTTAAATAAAACAGTTGAAGCTGTCACCCCAACAAATATATATATATTTTTTTTACCTCTAGCTGACAGTTTAACTACTTTTCAACCCTCCTACTATAAATTAATCTAAGTATGTCACCTTAAAGTAAGAACCATGTATTTTTTTTACTATCATATATTGTTAACTGTGTTTAGAGCTCATTGACCCCCAAGGGGTAGTTAGTTGGTTAAGGGCAGAGGGTTGGGGGGGGGGGCTACTGCAGGTATGAACAATGTTGGCGCTGCTAATGGTTTTATGACGGTCCATCGAACCGACTGTTGGTTGATGGGTAGGTGAAAGGGGAGTAGGGGCTGTATTAAATGCTCTCCTGTATCATCTTAAAAGACAATTCAAGTGGCAAGACTAGAATCTTGATTCACACGACCAACGAGGAAAAAAAGAGTAGAATTTGCTTCAGTCTCTTAACAATATTTATACATCGCTACACTGTATATCATCTCTGAGGTAACTGTATGGTTACTATTGGAGGAACAGCGTTGCCATTCTCTTTTTCTCGTGTGGTGAATCTCCTCCCTTGAAAATTAAATACATTTTGCAACACTGGTTCGTCGACTACGTAGATGATCATAGAAAGAACAAAATTTGTGGACGATAATAATAGAGATTACTGTGAACAACATATCATTTGACATAGTTAATGAGTTTAAATATTTAAGAACAAATTTAACTAGCAATAGGCACCCGCCTCGGTGGCGTAGTTGGCTAACGCGCTAGTCGTGTTGAGCTCGAATGCTGTGGCACGGGGAGATCGAAGTTCGAATCTCGGTCGGATGAACTGGGGGTGGTTTTCCCTAAATGGTTTTCCACTCTCCTTCCACCCAAATGCGGGTTCACTTCCTCTAATTCAACCTTTCAAATTCCTAATCCATTAGCGTAATTAGTACTTAAAGTGTATAACCCGAACGGGTAGTAAGACGTGGTGCTAAATAATAATAATAATAATAAAGCTAGCCAAAACTATATTAGATTAGAAATTAGGAAAAAAAAATATCGTCGGGAAATTCATCCTACTACTAGATCAGTAAGTTGTTGATATATCACCTGTTTTCAAAGAATGTAAGACTCAGAATATACAAAACAATTTTACCGGTTGTTCTCTAGGGGTGTGAAAGGCAGTGGTTTGGGAAGATATTTGATTCAAAAAGTGATGAGAATACTTAGGAGGGGAGTAGGTTACATAATTATGAGTTATATATATATATTATTCTCATCACAATAATACATTATTATGATAATCAAATCTTGTAAAGACGGTGGCCATGACATGCAACGCAAATAGAAGAATCTAGAATCATGTCCAGAGTGATGAATGGCAAATGGACCTGAAGGAGATAGTGTGTAATGAGGTGGACTGGATAGAACTAGCTAAGGATGGTGATAGGTGGTGGCAGTGAACTTTTGAGTTCCTAATGCCATAGAATGAGTACAATTCGTCGATGTTGCCAATAGCTCCTTTTGACCACATTCCCCCAAAAAACAACATGAAAGCGAGGAGATTTAACAACAGTTTACCGAAAGACGTAGATAACAAAGATAAAATGTCCTCCTTAAGAGCTACAATTACCTCAGAGACTATGTTCATTGTAGCGAAAACGTATGTGGATCCATGATGTTTCAAAAAAATAAAATAGAAATAGCTGATTATCTACACGTTTCATTTTCTACAGGATAGATAGATACTTAAGAAACAAATCAAAATAGATCAAAAACAACACACACGTTTCCCATTTAAACCGTCATTTCCAATCATCACACAACAGTATACGCAGATGTATATTGGTATCTTGATTTGTGCGTACTGATTTGAGTCGGTTATTTTTGGAAATTTGGTTGTGCGTCCCCAGCGGGTATTGTTACACAGAAAAATTAAAGATGAAGGTTTTTCATGTCATGCCAAGAAAACAACGTGTATAAGGATGAAAGCCTTGCGATTAGCTTAGAGCTTGTCACTTGATTAAATTTCTGCTCTGATTTTTTTTTTTTTTTGCCAAGCTTGTAAATACACAGTTAATTAATCATATTCTGAAACAAAGATATCGACTAATTCATAGGGATATGGTGTAAAAAGAAAAATATCTATACTTTCACACGTTTATAGAATAGGAAAATGACTGGTACCGTGCATTGTTGCATTGTTGAATTGATACCTTGGAGCTTAAGCTCATTGAGCATAGTCTCTTGAGGGGAATAAACTTGTCTTAGAGGGTTGGGGAGGGAGGGAAAGTTAAGGTTTTATTTTGGGTTGGGGGGGTGGGGGATGTTATTTTGACAAATGACCCACAGAACGAAGTCTTTCACATTTTATGACGCGTCCTTTAGATAATTTTTCTTATGTCTGTTTTCTAGGGTCATTGACCTCCCTTTTAGTTCTCAAGCTAAAATTTTAGAAGACAAAAAAAAAGTTTTGTTTAAAAAAAATAAAGTTTGTATTGGATCATCACAAAGCCCTGTTCACACGATCATTTCTTCATTTTCTTTCACGTTCTTTTTATTTGATTCAATATCTGAATTGTACTTAATAATAATATTTAGCACCGCGTCTTACTACCCGTTCGGGTTATACGCTTTAAGTACTAATTACTTTAATGTATTAGGACTTGGGGAGGTTGAACTAGAGGAAGTGAGCGCGCATTTGCTTGAAGGGAGAGTGGAAAACCATTTAGGAAAAACCACCCCCAGTTCACCCGACCAAGATTCGAACCTCGAACTCCCCGTCCTCAGCAGTCGAGCATCAACACGACTAGCGCGTTAGCCAACTTCGCCACCGAGGCTGGTTTGAATTGTACTTGAAACAAGCAATAGAAAACAACTAAATTCACAAAACTACACAATTGGTCACGCGGTATTCGGCATAGGACTCGCAATATAATCGATTTCTTTTAAAGGTGACGTCTAAGTTTGAATCTCAAGACAAGAGTGCATTTTGGAGTGTACTTTCAACACGAGATTTATCATTTATTGATGTTTTTATATCCTCTCGCCAAACAAATGTGGCTACAGTTCTTCTAAATAATTTCACTCATACCTCTTAGATTAATTTGATAACAACCCACTTCGATGGTTGGCGTCACTCTTACACTAGACTGTACTGCTAATTACGTGAATATCTGGGTTCGACAACTGGTCGGTCGTTTTAAAGGCGGTTCTGCATGAATGGTATCCCACTCTACCTTCACTAAAATGCGGATACATTTCCTCTGAAATTCAAAATTACCCATCCCCAACACATTAGCTTGATTAGTTCATATGCGTATAACCCGAACGGGTAGTAAGAAGCGATTGTGAAAAAAAAAATTGAAAACAAGTTATTATTATTATTATTATTATTATTAGCACCGTGTCTTACTACCCGTTCGGGTTATACGCACTTAGGCTAATGTGTAATGGTAGGGTGATTGTGAGATGAAATGGAGGACCTACAGTTTAAACGTGAGATCCGAACCACGGTAGAGGCCTGGCATTCCACACATTCACGGGTTGTGATTAATACACGTCTTGTGAGAGGTTTATAAAATATGAGAAAGTTATTCATTTACATTTTCAGCAATTTTATAAATATTCTTAAATTACCTATTTTATGGTGTTTTTTTAAATTTTAAAATAATTGTTTTACTATTTTGTTGTATTTATAAAAAATGTAAAACGGTTTTAGCTGTTGTCTCTTTCATAAAAAAAAGTGGAATACATAAAAACGTGCCACTCTGCGATAACTATTCGAGATGTTTTAATCTTGAAGCAAAAAATATTATTTTTTAAGTTTTTATTTACAAATCGTATCTAACTCAGGTTATTTGATTTATTCACAAATATGTCCTGTAGAAATATTCCTGCCAAGATGTAGATTAAAAATGTCCGTGAAAGCATAGTTATGTATATATATATTATATGAAACGAGAAAAAGGTAATTTTTACATTCAAGTCAATGCTGTCCAAGAGCAATTAGTTAAGTGAGTGTTTACGCCCGTCAGGAGAAGAGAGGAAATTTATCAGTCGATCAACTAGATGCCTCGCAAGTACTACTTATTGTCATCCCTTTATTGCTACTACAGTAGCCCCATGGCTTCTTTGGTGCTGACTGACAGCTGACGGCTTTGAAAAGTTACCAGACCAAATTATGTATCCCTACACCGAACCATATGATCTGCAAAAAATGTATGTTTAGCAGCTGTCACTTCTGACGGTCAAAATTTAGGTATATACCTAAATGTTGACTGTGAGAAGTCAGCTGTGAGCTGTCAGTCAGCACCAAAGAAGCCACGGGGCTACTGTTGGTAAAGTACACTGGCGTCTTAAGTGCGTCAAGTTAAGATGCAACCCTTTTCGCAAAATTAGCTTCGAAATCACTAAGTAGGCAGCGCCGTTAACAAAATAAAAAGTAGGCCTACTATTCAGATTCCATAATGTCTGTGTCGGATATTAAATCAATACAGTGTTGAAATTACAATTAAACGACTATCTACTAGAAAAGTAATGTATCTATTTTAGACAAAAATATTTTCGCTATAAAAATAACAAAAATCCCGCCTTAAAAATTGTCCTCGTCTACTCAGAATGGAAAATAATGACTTAACTGCATATCAAAATAATGTGATTTAATAAGCTCTTTTAAATAATCAAAGTTAATTAAATCAAGTTACTTTCATCACCTGTCCATAAATATTTGTGAGCTGGCGTGGTTTATTACCAAATTATACTGTAGGCAAACAGGCCCCACAATGTAGTGGCCAGTGTACCTGGTTCGATTCCCGGCTGATACCTTGTGTATTTTTCTCAAAAGGGGAATTACCCCGGCGGTTGCCAGAGTTTGATTAATTATGTCTAAGCTAGGTTTAAGAGTTTCCACTGGTTCCACACCTTCATACTAACTATCATCATCACCTCATATCATCGGGACATGAAAAGAGCCTCCAAGGAAAGGATGTACTATCAGTACATTAGTACGTCCCCTGGATAACGGTACATTAGTACTGGTAATCTGTCCAATACTAGGCTATTAATGATGTAACCCAGACGCGCAATATATATAGGAGATGCGGGTATTATGGAAGTCAGGCAATACGGAATACCACTGTTTCTCATATGTTAATGGTCACAATTTATCGTTAACTATTTCAACTATTACAGAAAACAATTTCGAGCAACTAGTGACGCCCTCACTTCGACAGATCAACTGATTGTTTTGTGAGAGACGATGGTTTGTTTTGGCTGTCACAAAAACTTTACAGGCTAGTGTTTATCATGATATATTTCTTTACTATACTGTTCTTATTAATTCTAATCAAATCATTAGGTTAAGACTCACTCATGCTTATCTTTGAGTTGAAATATTATTTCACTATAATAGTCTAACAAAAAAATATTGTTTTCTAAAATGGCGAGTTGGGCAATAATGAATAATACCATTCCATAATGCTCGCACATTTTTCAAGTTATTTGGCAAGTGATTTATTTTGTCAACGTAAGCTTAGACATTTTCCCTAACACCTAAGAAATCTATTAAGACAACAATGTAGCCTGATACAATATTTTAGTCTATTATATTTTAATAATTCATTATTAATACGGATATATAGATTAATGATTTTCTATTATAATGTATTATTTCAATGATGCGTTATTATTACTATTTTATTGTTTTACACATCATAGTTGCATGTTTTTTTACACTTTCTTATGAAACATTTGTTAGTTTTAGTAAATATGATTAATTTTTTATGTAAAATGTGTAGTATTCCATATCGCCCTCATTTGTTCAACGTTTCTTTTAAATGCTCCTACAGGACATTAAAAGTTATTAATTTTGTTTTAAACACTGAAAATAGTCAAAAACATATTAATCATAAGTTGAATATGGAAATCAATTACAAAATGTGAAAATACGCTTTGATATTAATCTAGCTAGAAATTTGACCTCTATGCCAAGATTTCAGTATGAAACCCATTACCAAAATACTAATAGGCTATGTAATAGGATTCTGGTACGAAAAAAAAAGCCCTTACATCAATGACATGCCCAGGACAGATATTTATTATAAAGGAGGCATTCAATAAACGCAGAATTTACCATCTTATTTTGTTTGGAGGAGCTCTTAAAATATTTCGTAAACTCTCGGGTGACCCCCTACTTGTCTGACACACAGTAGTTTCAGCCGGAATGAATTAAAAATATTCGTGTAAGCCAGTAGGGTTGGTAAATAATAATTAACTCATATTTTTGAATAAAATATTTCTATAACATTTATTGCCTATTTATATTTACTAAATTACTGTCCTTATGTACTTGAATTAAGCTGATCAATGTTGTTACTAAGCTCACTTTTAACATTACCACCCGATGTTCGTGGGTTCAAATCCTGTCGGGGGTCGACGGATTTTTCTTGAGATATATAAATCCGTAGCACAACTTCCTTCGGAGTAAATCCGTCAGCCCCATGTAGATTTTGGTA
The DNA here is from genome assembly GCA_902151425.1 of Timema shepardi. Classification (NCBI taxonomy): domain Eukaryota; kingdom Metazoa; phylum Arthropoda; class Insecta; order Phasmatodea; family Timematidae; genus Timema; species Timema shepardi. The sequence goes on from CABFVX010003262.1 coordinate 60,633, forward strand.
TAAAAAAGAATCCTGGAAGGTTTGTGAAAATAAGAGGTGACCTGGCGGTCTAGGGGTAAGGTGTCAGACTTCTATGCTGGCGGCCGGGGTTCAATCCTCGGTCCCGACACAGATTTATCTGATTACCAAACCCTTCCTTCACCTCTGACAA
>CABFVX010003262.1:61256-84533 GCA_902151425.1 Timema shepardi
ACGAAGAATAGTGGATTTGGGTGGCCATAGTGCTTTAACCGCAAGAGGTCAAGTACAATTTTTTAATATTAAATGCCTCTAGAATCGAATCTATTTTTTTTTTCAACCGGTAATCTAGAACAGCGATTTAAATAATGTAAGTAGCCTTTCATACAATGCATCTTAAACTATTATTTTTGTACTTTATTTTCCCATCTATAGTTTTTAGGAACATTTTCAATGTTTGTAATTGTGTACCTTTTTAATATCAAATAGAAAGCCCTCTCTTATGGTGTAACCTCTACATTTAACACGTCTTCAGGGGTGAATATTCTGTTCTACTCTATATAATACAAGTTTTCTCTCAAACCATTTGAGCTACGGGTGAGTGGAGTCGAATGCCTCTTCGGGTGCACCACTAACTTCGAGAACAAGTTTCCTACCGATATAAGAGTATCCGCTCTATCTTACGAAGTAGTAAAAGTCTGTGAATAAGACAGATAAGCGTGGGAGAGTTTGTTTTGTTATGTAATCCGTTAGACTTGGCTGCTCATCTGAGATCGGCAAGTTTTTTTTATCCGCGCGTTGATGTCACCAGAACTTCTTCCTCAAAATCCCTTTAGTACAGTCGGACTAGGACATAACGGCTCTTGGGTGACCTGACGGTCTAGGGGTAAGGTGTCAAGACTTCTGTGCTGGGGGTCCGGGGTTCATTCCTCGGTCCCGGCACAGATGTATCTGATTACCAAACCCTTCCTTCATCTCTGACAAGACATCTTGTGAATGTGGGGAATGCCAGGTCTCCACCGTGGTTCGGATCCCACGTTAAACTGTAGGTCCTCCATTTCATCTCACAATCACCCTACCATTACACATTAGCGTAAGTGCGTATAACCCGAACGGGTAGTAAGACGTGGTGCTAATCATAATAATATTAATAATAATAATAATCACATAACGGCTTAGTTTTCATCCGTGCGTTGATGTCACCAGAACTTGTTATCCAAAATCCTTCTTACACAGTCTATTCAAGATAAAAAAATTTTCATCCGACAGTTGTACAAGCTACCCGCTTTGGTTGCCGCACGGTATAACGCGTTAACTCTTGCAGTAGACTAGACTGTCTATGATGGGGAGGTCAATGTTCGTACTGAAGGGTTTTTTTCCAAAATAATTTTTCCCTCTCCCTCCACTCAAATGTGGGTTCACTTCCTTTAAATTTAAACTCCCTAAAAACCATTAGCGTAATTAGTACCTAAGCGTAGAACCCGAACGCTTAGTAAGACGTTGTGCTAAAAAAAATGTATACAAGTTGCTTAAGTCCAATTTTTATAGTATGGTTTTTTTTAATACAAAATTTACGCCAAAAATTGATAATAACTAACCTATATTATTTTTCTTATTTTATATGTATTAATAATATCTAACAAGCGTGGCAGCTACAGCCTACAGATCACACGAGTGGACGTATGGATTATTGAAAGTAGATCTAGTAGCTTTTCTAAATGTCAAATAAGGCTTTCTTTATATTGAACTATAATTTTGACCTTGTATCAAGGTTGGTTGCTTCATATATATATGCCTTCAAGGTGGGAATTAAGGGGATGCGAGATAAGGTAAGTTTTTTTTGTGCACTTTTTATAGCAAACAATTTTTTTGGCCAAATAAATCTAATATTTCTCCAGTAGAAACATCTTGATAGTTGAATTGTCTTCACGTGTTGATATCAACAGTTGTTGAATATCTGTCATGAGCATAGCAGCATTAGATGAGAAACATTTTAAACGAAGATAAAAAGTTGTCATTAAATTTAAGGACACCCTAGAACAGATATTCAACAACTACTGTTGATATCAACATGTGAAGAATATTAAACTATATATTTCTACTTGGAGAATCTTTTTTTATTTTGACCAAAAATAAAGTTTTGTTATTAAAACTGAAAAAAATATACTGATTTTAACTCACATTTCCTACACACCCGTCTTAAACGATAAGAATATTCTTATTATGACAATCTGACTATAAGAAAATAGATCCTAAGTTACTGTTTGGACAATACTGTTAGAAAGTTGAAACCAGGGGATCGGTAAAACTGATAACGACCATGAAGGACACGGACAAAATGTAGACCCGAAGTGCTGTAATGGTTTTATGGTAGGTTCACTAAGGGGGACTATATGTGATATCCCTCCGCCTTGCCTCTCACGCCCTAAATAACAAGCTTCTTCGCATTTAACAACAGTGAGTAGCTGTAAATTTTCCTCTACAAATGTTTGCACCCACTGGGTAGAGAATGGACATCTTTATATTGTCTTCTTCAGTAAAGTGAAGTTTTTGTTGACGGATAGAGTCTTTGACGCTACTATTAGACAGACATCCTCCCCTCCGAGCATGGCCAATTTACTACCTTGTAAGACTAACTGTTAAACGGTGTAATTTTTTTAAAAAGAATAATAGTACCCCCCCCCCCTCCTCTTCCCGTGACAATCCTGCTACTGCTTATAATCAATTGTAGGTTGGAGGCATTTTTTTTTTCATCTTCAACAAGAATTATAAATAAATCACTCGCTCCCATTATTCTGGAAATTCCGTTGAGTGTTTAGCTTGTGAAAGTGGGTTTTTTTGTTCGAAATATCTAAAAAAAAAGAAGATAATTCGGAAAGAAAATAATCAAAATAGACTCTGTAATCACGACCTATAAACTAATTTAAATATAGAACATACACAACGTCCAACCCCCCAGCCGGTAATTCATCACTGTGAAAGGGTAAACCCACATTTCAACAATAATACATTTTTTCGGCCATGCCGAGACTCGAATCCGAGACCCTTAGCTCAGTAGACAGACACGCTACTGACTGAGATAAGAGGCGGATGACTCTGTAATAAAATATGAAATAATGAATAAGCTAACCCATCTCGAATCAGGCGTCGAACCGTGGTGCGGTTTTCTGTGTTCTACCTTTTTTTTAAAAAAAAAAAAGAGCAAATAGTTGAATTGAGACAACTAAAACACTGTTAGAGAAATTTTAAAAAGGAATACTTTAAAATAATAAAAAAGGGTCATATGGATCAAACTTAATTTTGTACAGTACTATTATTGTTATTATTATTATTATTATTATTATTATTAGCACCGCGTCTTACTACCCGTTCGGGTTATACGCACTTACGCTAATGTGTAATGGTAGGGTGATTGTGAGATGAAATGAAGAACCTACAGTTTAACGTGGGATCCGAACCACGGTGGAGGCCTGGCATTCCCCACATTCACAAGATGTCTTGTCAGATGTGAAGGAAGGGTTTGGGCAATCAGATAAATCTGTGCCGGGACCGGGGATTGAACCCCGGCCGCCAGCACAGAAGTCAGACACCTTACCCCCTAGACCGCCAGGTCACCTGTACAGTACTAGGAAGTATACGATAGGCATCCATACATTAATACAAGTGCGTATCCAACATACGGGAAAGATTACGGAAGTTCCTATAGATAAAGGCTTACGTGTGCGTCTTCGATCAGAAACTTAGGGTAACTATTATAAGCATAGGCCTACGGGTACGTATTCGACAGGCGGATATGATTACGTAAACTATCGTAGACCTGAACATAGAATATTATGTGTAGGTTTACGAAGAAAGGGTGCGATTGACGGCAGAGAGAGCCAAAAAATACCAAATTCCTGATTAAATATTAGTTATATTCCGTCTTGAAATAATGTTCATTTGAGATAACGCACGAATTAAGAGGCCTATATTGGAATATATACCCGGCTCCGTGGTATAGTGGCCAGCAAATCTGGCTACTAACTTTGGGGTTCCGGATTCGATTCGCGGCCGGTACGCTGAGTATTTCTCTCGAAAGGGGAACTACCCCAACAGTTGTCAAGGTTTGGTTAGTTAAATCCATTCACCGTAGGAATTGTTTTCTGAAAGGCCTTTTTCTCTACCATAAATCTATTATATAGTAGGATATTGGTAGGAAAAAAAACCTTTCAGAGAGTAATTGCTACCGTGAATGGAGTTTAGGTTTAAGTGTTTCCACTGGTGCCACACCCTCATACTCACAATCACCCTCACCTCATCTCATCGGGACATGGAAAGAGGCTCCAAGGAAAGGATGTACTATTAGTACATTCGGGAATCCCCTGTACAACGGTACATTAGTACTGGATGATCTTTCCACTACTGGGCTACGAATGATGTAGCCCAGACACGCGCATTATTATCATTACCATTATCGTTATCATCGGTATAAGTTATTTTTGATTGACATTTATTACAAAACTAATGATTTGTACATGAGTGGATGAGAATTAGGTCGATACAATTTAAATTATTTGCTGTTACAGGGTGTTTAGAGATGTGCGTTGTCCTAGGTTAATTTTAGTCTATAATTCCTGTAATATTAGGCCTATAACACCGTGTTTAGATAGTTAAGAGTTCTATATATTTAGAATATGAGAACACCTTACCACGATAGGTAGTGCGTCTACTTGCTTGGTCAGTGATCTCGGGTTCATTTTCCAGTAAGGTTGAAATTGTAATAATTTTTTGTCGGCTGGGAGGACTGGATGTTGTGACTGTTCTATTTTTTTTTTGTTCTACATCTTACTACTCGTCCGGGATAAGTGAATACTTATATTAAGGGAGAGGAATAATCTAAATGAAATGTACCCGTATTTAAAATTTAAAACATTAAGGGAAGATATTTTTATTATTAGCACCGCGTCTTACTACCCGTTCGAGTTATACGCACTTACGCTAATGTGTAATGGTAGGGGTGATTGTGAGATGAAATGAAGGTCCTACAGTTTAACGTGGAATCCGAACCACGGCGGAGGCCTGGCATTCCACACATTCACAAGTTGTGATTAATACACGTCTTGTCGGAGGCGAAGGAATGGTTTGGTAATCAGATACATCTGTGCCGGGATCGAGGATTGAACCCAGGACCCTCAGGACATAAATCCGACACCTTACCCCTAGCCCATCAGATCTCACCTGAAAGGGAAGATAAATAAAACACAAACAACTTAGTTTGGAAACATTACTTGCAAAAATATTGATATTGTTGGTCGAAATGTATTTTTTAGTGTTTTCGGAAACGGTTTGCAAACTTTTTTTTTATTGTATTGTTTTGTGTTTTCAAAAAAAAAAGGAAACAATGTTTCTTGTCATACATTTCAAATGTTTTACAAGAAACAAAGTATGCGTGACTGGACGTGTTTGTCGAACATTGTAGACAACAAGAAATGTGGGCCAGGCCCGTTGATTCAGTTTCTTGGGAGCAGCCATTTGTAAAAGAACTTCCTAAAACCACTTCCCCCTTCAAGCTTCAGATATTTCAAAAAACTTATTTGCATGCTATGAACCATTTTTTAACTAACGAACTACGAACTGTACGAACTGCGAAGCCACCTCAGTTTTCTTCTCTGTCTTCTTATAGACAACCAATAATTACGTGCAGTACAAAGCAGAAAACACAGTAGCATCTTCCTCTGCAGACATCTTGTACTCAAGCGAACTCTGGTGTCCGACACCTTAGCTCCACCGTTAGCGTGTCTGTCTACTGAGCTAAGGGTCCCGGGCTCGATTCTTGGTATAGACGAGACATTTATCAATGGCGACATGTGGGTTTACCATTTCAAAGTAAAGAATTAACGACCAGGGAGCTGAGTTTTGTGTTTAACTCTAGATGTTAATTTATTTGATAAGTCCTGTTCTGATGTAATCATGCCGTTCAGGAAGTGCACGTTTTAAATACCTCAAATAAATTAAAAATATTATTATTATTATTATTATTATTATTAGCACCTCGTCTAACTACCCGTTCGGGTTATACGCACTTACGCTAATGTGTAATGGTAGGGTGATTGTGAGATTAAATGGAGGACCTACAGTTTAACGTGGAATCCGAACCACGGTGGAGGCCTGGAATTCCACACATTCACAAGATGTCTTGTCAGAGGTGAAGGAAGGGTTTGATAATCAGATAAATCTGTGCCGGGACCGGGGATTGAACCCCGGCCGCCAGCACATAAGTCTGACACCTTATCCCTAGACCACCAGTTCACAATAGAATATAAACAAACAATAAATACATTCCGCTTGCTTAAAAGATTATTAAACGAAAAGTATTTCTACAACAGTGTTTCTTAATCATTTTTTTGGTCACAGACTCCTTTGAGAATATTAAAAAGGTCACGGACTCCACCCCTCCATAAAAATGCACGTAAATACATTCACACAAGATTTTGCATATAATTTAATTTATTCCGGTAGAAATTGATTACATTCACATGGACATAATATGAAAACAAACTTAACAAATAATCATTTCTCTCATTGAGAAACGTGAAATGAATAAAAAAATTGCAAATAAAAAGTGAATTTTAATTCTGTTCAAAAATTAAAAGTCGCTGTGAAGGCTGATGTTGTTTTGCTTGAATAACAATTTGGAATTGTTGAGTAGTTTTTTGATAGCGCATTTCGTCTTTGATATCTATTTCGATTTTGTGATTTTCATAGAAATAAACGCTGAAAAACCTGTCAAAAAAAGATATATACACTGGATATCATCATTGATGAAACAGCGTTGTCATTCTTTCGGCTTAGATTGGTTAATCTCCCCTCAAATATTAGACCGGTTTCGTAAAGCTTGTTAGTCGATGTTGCCAGTAGCTCCTTCTTATCCCAGCACTACACCTTCAGACCTAGCTGAGAGCGAAGAGATTTGGCAACAGTTAAACGAGAAAGAGCAAAGATAAAGCTTTTCTTCATAAGACCTGCAGTTTCCTCAGCAATGATATTGGGTGTAGAAGGAAACGGAATCAGAACTCCCATAGAAAAAAATAAAAAAAATGCTTCACTGGCAAATCCATACGCATGGCTATCAGAAAATTTCGTGATAATAGCAATGTAGCTTTTGTACATAATATTTTTTTGTAACTCTTATCAACGGCAAACTATTCTAGACTTTCTTACGTTGAAACTACTGCGATTGTCGGTCGTTTTTTTTTTTGCGCTCGGTTCACGGACCACAGTTTAAAAACTCCTGATACAAAGGTTGTTTTTTTCCTCCTTTCGTTAAAAACAGTTGGTACACAATGGATGACTCACAGAAAAATGAGTCACAGCGAAACAATTTCTGAGAATATCTTGCTCGGTCGATACGTTGTGTGATTAAAATAGCTGGCCGCGGTTGCCTTTTTATTAAGCAGGCTATATTCAGTGGCGTGATATAGACATTAGCTTGCGACCAGTTTTCACGGCAAAGTCTGAGGTCGGTACATTTGAGAAACTTTTTAGGCTTTATAGAGACTCTATAGAAGAAGGTGATGGTTAAATAAGTTTTGTGTGTAGAGAAAAGATTACGCGAAAGTAAGAAAGACAGGCATAAAACCATGAGTGTACTCCCCCCACCTCTCCCTTTGAATTAAGGAGTTCACCCTGCTTACACTGAAACACTCCACTTGTATCGTCACTTCTCCTATCTGATAAAAGAAGTGATGAATACATTAATAAAATATATATAAACAAGAAAGGGAAAGAGCAAGCATAAGAAAGATATACAAGTTTAACAAATCAGTTAATTTAGATTCAAACAAGACGAAACAATTACAAATAGTTAGGCAAGATCTTATCCAAAACATCCCCTTGTTTAATAAAAATAAATTAAATCCATTACTTTAAAATCGTTATCCCAATAGGGACGTTACAGTAGCCCCGTGACTTCTTTGGTGTTGACTGACAGCTGACAGTCAACATTTAGGTATATACCTAAATTTTGACCGTCAAAAGTGACAGCTGCTAAACACATGTTTTTGCAGATCATATGGTTCGGCGTAGGGATACATAATTTGGTCTGGTAACTTTTCAAAGCCGTCAGCTGTCAGTCAGCACCAAAGAAGCCATGGGACTACTGTAGGTGTGAGGCACTATAGTTAGACCTGCGTAAGGTGTCAGACTTCTGTGCTGGCGGCCGGGGTTCAATCCTCGGCCCCGGCAAATATTTATCTGATTACCAAACCCTTCCTTAACCTTTGACAATACATCTTGTGAATGTGGGGAATGCCAGGCCTCCACCGTAGTTCGGATTCCACGTTAATCTATAGGTCCTCCATTTCATCTCACAATCACCCTACCATTACACATTAGTGTAAGTGCGTATAACCTGAACGGGTAGTAAGACGCGGTGCTAATAATAATAGTTAGACCTGCGCTCAACACAAATAAGGTTGTGTCCACGCTATGTTATCAAAGGGTGAACTCGTTAAAGTAGAATTAACACACATTCTAATACGAAGGTGCGTCTGCCTCAACACAACGGCAATTTAAATTGGAAGCCACTATTAATTTAAGGTCAAGCAACAATACATAGCACCACTCCTGCCTTGCGGTTACTAGACTTTAACTTAATGAACATCTAAAAGAATAATAGTTATTAATACCTAATTATAGAAAGTCCAAGACCCGCCTCGATGGCGTAGTTGGCAAACGCGCTTGTCGTGTTGAGCTCGATTGCTAAGGACGGGGAGATCGAGGCTCTAATCTCGGTCGGGTGAACTTTTTTTTTCTTAAATGGTTTTCCACTCTCGCTCCACGCAAATGCGGGTTCACTTCCTCTAATTCAATCTTCCCAATTCCTAATACATTAGAGTAATTAGTACTTAAAGCGTATCACCCGAATGGGTAGTAAGACGTGGTGCTAAATACTATTATTAGAAAGTCCAAGTTTAAAGAGTTACAACGTTGGTAGTTAAATGAGCTAGCTGGCGTGAGTTAACTCCACATTTAGTTACGAGATACCAAGGTTAGGTTCCTATAACAGGAACAATAAGTCTACAAATAGTTAATGGCGTGCTATCAGGAATCTAGGCTGTAGAGATACTATGGCCGGTCTATTCCTCATTAGTACTGCCAGGTCTTTCTAGAGGATATTTAAATATCAACACAAGTCTGAACACATGACTATAACACCAGCAAACAGTTAAACATTAACTAATTCAAGCGGCACCTTGAAGGGTGCTGGACAAAATAAATAATACCCCGCGGGCCACTACTCTGCACTAGCACATACCCACGAGTTGAACAACCACCGTAGGAACCAATAAGAAAGATTAGAGACTGTTATCAGTCAAAGACCCGGAACAAAACTCTAGATAACACGATTTCCACCAATATTGGGTATAAAGATTTAAACTAGCCCGAACATGGCCATACAGTATAGGGTGTTTGGTTATTATTGCCCAGGTATCTAAGACCATGTCTAATGGACATAGACAAATAATCACGAAGACCCTATCTAAGATTATTAGATCAAGTACTCATAGTCACAGACTTAACTTCATCTGCGGCGAGGAGGAGAGACCGACGTCTCAAACATCATGTTCACCGCTTGCTTAGTCCACTGGTCCTTGGTTCACTTCTAGTCAGTTTCTCCGACGAATCGTTACAATATAATACAAAATGTGACGCGAGGGATGGCTGTTATATACAAGATGCACTGATGTATTAGGAAAAAGGGACAGTCATAAGGAAAAAAGATGAGGGAGGGGAGTTTCCAGAACTGATCAGAAAGACAACTAGCGCCTGAAGACGGCCTCTGAGCACAACACATTGGGTGATCTGGCGGTCTAGGGGTAAGGTGTCTGACTTTTGTGCTGGCGGTCAGGGTTCAATCCTCAGTCCCGGCACAGATTTATATGATTACCAAACCCTTCCTTCACCTCTTACAAGACATCTTGTGAATGTGAGGAATGCCAGGCCTCCCCCGTGGTTCGGATCCCACGTTAAACTGTAGGTCCTCCATTTCATCTCACAATCACCCTACCATTACATATTAGCGTAAGTGCGTATAACCCGAACGGGTAGTAAGACGTGGTGCTAACAATAAAAGCACAATACAAGGAAGCCATCCATCATTACATCTACGTCGGGCCACCGTGTAAGATGTCCTTGCGTCGAACCTCCAGGAACAGTTTGAACACTCAGCTGGGGCACTTTCCTCAATCAGAAAAATCTGTGCCGGGACCGAGGATTGAACCCCGGACCCCCAGAAGTCCAATACCTTACCCCTAGACCGCCAGGTCACCATTTACCTTGAAAACACTCCACTCTACTGTAACTCACCCTAGTGTCACTCCACTCCAAATTACTATGGAAACACTTCAATTGGCAACACTCCACTCCACCCCACTCCACCGCTGCTTCACCTGACGACATCCCATAGCACGCCACCACGACACCGATGGCCGAGGGACGTGATGTAAGGATACCTCAGCCTAGAAAGTTGTGGATATAATGACCACCTAGTTGGTTTCGTCATCCCGCGTGTCAGATACGTCATGTCGAGAGGTGTGGGCGTGTCGTCGATACGTATCGATATGTCGAGGTATCAGGGTCACGGCCTGTCATACCTAGGGATGTGTAGAACATGTATGTAGCTAATTTATTACTATCGATGCCTCCCTTTCCTTTTTTATTCCTTCCTTCACATCTTAATACCCTTGCGGTTTGTACGCATATATTAATTCACGTTAGTAAAATAGGAAGGAGGGAGGTGGAATTCTACAGAAAAATGTATCCAAATTTGCGTGGATGTCAATTATTACCAATAATAATAGAAAATAAAAACACCCTCAATACACCCTACTGAAATTCGTACCCCCCAATCTCCCTGCTATCGGCAGTCTAGTTTATGACGAGAATGACGCGTTACAATGGTTTTCAACCTGGGGTACGCAAATAAGCCTACATCTTAGAGGGTACGTGATATATATATATACTATTATTATTTTTTGATAAACACTTAATAATCAGAGACAGGTTTATGGTTAGCCAGAAGAGGCTTGACGTAAGGACATCTAATCCGGGAGCGCCATTTCTCTCTCTCTCTCCATCTTCTAGATGTAGATAATAAAATATATACAACTTGAATTATGCACCAACATCTTTGGGGGGTACCTTCTTCGGTGGCCACATAGTCTAAGATGTTACTCTCGCAGTAGACTAGATTGCCGATGACAAGGAGATTAAGGTTCGAATCTCGGTCGGGTGTACTGAGGGCGTTTTTTCCATGGTGGTTTTACCACTCGTCCTCCACGCAAATGTGGGTACATTTCCTATAAATGTAATCATCCTAATCCTTAAAACCATTAGCGTAATTAGTAAATAGGAGTATAAACCGAACGGGTATTTAGACGCGGTGCTTATTATTATTATTAGCACCGCGTCTTACTACCCGTTCAGGTTATACGCACTTACGCTAATGTGTAATGTTAGGGTGATTGTGAGAATGAAATGTAGGATCTACAGTTTAACGTGGGATCCGAACCATGGTGGAGGCTTGTCATTTCACACATTCACAATTTGTGGTTAATACACGTCTTGTCAAAGATGAAGGAAGGGTTTGGTAATCTGATAAATCTGTGCCGGGACCGAGGATTAAACCCTGGACCCCAGCACAGAAATCTGACACCTCCTTACCCCTAGACCACCAGGTCACCTGGACGTGGTGCTAAAAGAAAACTTTGGGGGTAGGAAGTTTAAGAGACATGACCTATATCTGGGCGCATGCGAACCAAAACGGTTGAGAACCAATGCGGCTTAAATGGACCATTTGAATATCAACGCGGGCGTAGAGAGTATAGGATGGAGAAAAGGAAAAGGGTGACCAGTCATCCTTTAACGCCGACCCTGGTTCGAACCAAAGCAATCCGATTATATCTCTATATTTCTATGAATATGCGCGTGTTATAATGTACGTGCGTGTAGTTTAAGCACAAGAAAATGGTGCTAGAATAGTCGATCATAAATTCCTTAACGCCAGAAACCAAGTGAGTTTATAACGTTCCTGGGTGAATATCTCCGTGATTTGGAGAAAAAACAGGGGAGGAGGAAAATACAAATGACAATACAATGTGTGTTGGGACCCCCCTTTCGCCCCTACTAATTACATCCTTCAGTTCACAAATATTTATTCTGCGCTCATATACCAGTTACCATTCGTTTCCCGGGACTTTTAGCTCTTAAGGTGCGATAGAAGGGTACGCTAGAAAAGGACAGTGTTTTTTTTTTTTGCAGTTTTTATGGCAAAACATTATTTTGGTTAAAATAAATACAATTTTGATCCAGTTACAAACAGTATAGTTTATATTTCTTCACATGGTGATATCAACATTTGTTGAATATCTGTCATAAGCATAGCGGCATTAGATGAGAAACTTTTTACATGATTAGAAAAGGTTGTTAGTAAATTCCAGGGCGCCCTTGACAGATATTCAACAACTGTTGATATCACGATGGGGAAAAAATACAAACTGTACGTTTGTACTGAATCAAAATTATCTCTATTGGAGCAATATTTGATTTATTTTGGCCAAACAAAATTTTTTCCATAAAAATTACAAAAACACTGTGTTTTTTTGCATCCCCTTCCACCCCACCTTAATGCTCAACCGAAATCTGGGGAATGGAAAATGTCAACTTTTATATTATATTTATGAATATATATATATATCAAGGCTCGTATGGACTAATTTTGTGTTAATTCCAAGCAACACTAAACTCGTGTATTTTTAAAGTTTCTATCAATGTTTAACCTTAGCGCAACATTTGATTAGCGATATCTCAGTTACCTAGATAAATACTCTTATTAAAATGTATTGTGTGTTTCAAATAAAACTAAAGGATTTACATATTAATACCCCCAACATAAACCTCTCCCGAATAGACATGTCCTATGTAAACGAGTAGGCCTATCGTAATTCCTTTCGCGAATCATTGTAACGAATTCGAAATAAACATAAATACATCCGACTGGTAAATATATTCGTAACAAATTTATTGCCGCGATTATACAGTTGATTACATAATCGTGATCAACTCGAAGGGGTTATTTGTTTAATTAATTCATCAATAGATTTTCAACGTGTAAAGAGGGGGCATAATTTAATCTTGAATTATTTGATATGTTCCGTACAAGAATTAAAGCTTGCTTTAAGCTTTAATAAAATTGTATCTATAAACTATTTATGAGCGCGTCCTATCTTATTGGACCTGTATTTAAAATAGGTAGAGTGTTGAAAACGTGCGTTGGGTGACTCATTGGATGACTGATCTTAATGTGAGGTTTGATTCATTTATATATATATATATATATATATATATATAACTCGTTGTTGAAATGTTACGGTTCCTAAGGGGATTTCTCGCTTCCCCTTATTATTATTATTATTATTATTATTTAGCATCGCGTTTAACTAAACGTTCGTGATATATATATATATATATATATATATATATATATACACTTATATATATATACACTTGTATACTAATCACGCTAGTAGTTTTAGGAATGAGGAAAGATATATTTATAGGAAGTGTACCCACACATTTGCGTGGAGGGAGAGTGGAAACCAATTTTGCAAAAATAAAATCCGTATACCCGACTGAGATTCGAACCTTGATCACCCCATAATCGGCAGTCTAGTCTACTGCGAGAGTAGCGCGTTAGACCATGTAGCCCCCCTGAAAGGGTTAAGTTATTGTTGACTAATTAAAAAGTTGAGAAATGTATGACTCCCTATTAATCTTAATAAAGAGCGAGAATGTCCCTCCACCCTAAACTTAAAAAAAAAAAAGCCATATTTTTGAGTACCTGATTGTACTCTCTGAAGGTCTGTACGTGAAAACTGGAATTAACTGAGATCAAAGAAGCCGCTTGTCTCTTAGCATTCCCCCCCTCAACCCCCCCTGGACAAACTTCCTATACACTTCGGTCACACTCTTCATTTTTTTGAAAAGTGTGGGGTGGATTTGGTGCAAAAAGGGGTGAAGTCTCTCTTTCCTCGTTTAAGTTTAAATATAAGAATAATATTCGTGGGTTTTTTTTACCCGTCAAATATTTCTGAGTGTCTGACTTCCCCATACCCCTTCCCGACAATATCGAGTGGTTTTGGTAGATCTAGCGCACGCTTATAAGGCCTTAGATTGATTCCACAAGGGGCCTAATTGAATTTAATATTCGTATTTCGCGTCTCCAAAATGAATATGGTCGCCAGGTTTGGTAAATTACTTACGAATACGATCCGATTTTCATCGAAACGTTTTATTTGGGAGCTAGAAAAGTTAATAGTGCTACTTTAATGTATTCATACGTCAGGTCATGTAATATACAACTGTCACTCCATACCAGTAAACAGAAGTGGTACCGACTATATATGACATTAATTTTATTGAAAATAATCGCTGTCGGTGCAAATAAAAATGTAGTTAACTGTTGAGACAAATTTCTCCCAAGGTATATATTATGTACAAACCAGACCATAAGGGAATGCGACTCGCGTCTGCGACCGCAGACGCGGGATACAGTGTTTCCCTAGATGTAGATATAGATGAATTTTATGTGCAGTACAGATCGTTCCTAAGTTATCAGTGTTTTTCAATTGTATTTTATTTAATGTTCCGCGTTATTTTGTTGTTAATCGACCAACTATTCCTGAGATCTCTTTCCATATGTTGTCCTTCACATATTGGTCCCGATGCACTGGCGAACATATGTCAAAAATTGAGGGTGGCTTTGTCCACCTCTTCAATGAAATTTTCGTCCTCTTCTATGAGGAAATCTTGGACCATTTTCAAAACAAGCCCAATCAAACATAAAACTAAATATATAGCTCACGCTTGCTCGGCGGGGCTCTTGGAGCAGTTCTAACGCAGACGCGATGTAGAGAGGCTGGACGCGCACTTTTGTCGTCAGTCGCAGTCGCCTTGAAGGAACTGGCCACATAACAAACTATGGAAACCAGTCCGGTCGTCTTGAAGGAACTGGCCACATAACAAACTATGGAAACCAGTCCGGTCGCCTCGAAGGAACTGGCCACATATCAAACTATGGAAACCAGTCCGGTCGCCTTGAAGGAACTGGCCACATAACAAACTATGGAAACCAGTCCGGTAGCCTCGAAGGAACTGGCCACATATCAAACTATGGAAACCAGTCCGGTCGCCTTGAAGGAACTGGCCACATAACAAACTATGGAAACCAGTCCGGTCGCCTCGAAGGAACTGGCCACATAACAAACTATAGAAACCAGTCCGGTCGCCTCGAAGGAACTGGCCACATAACAAACTATAGAAACCAGTCCGGTCGCCTCGAAGTAGCTGGCCACATAACAAACTATGGAAACCAGTCCGGTCGCCTCGAAGTAACTGGCCACATAACAAACTATGGAAACCAGTCCGGTCGCCTTGAAGGAACTGACCACATAACAAACTACGTAAACCAGTACGGTCACCGGTCGCAGACGCGAGAAGCACCAAGGGAATCCTACCTTTACCCTCGACTGCGGCTAGAGTCGCTGTCTATGCGCATGCGCGGTTTGGGTTTGGTCCGTGACACGAGGAGATGGCGGTATGTCGTGTCGCAGCACGGCTAGAGCCGCAGTGACAATGCTATAGTTGTAACGAAATTGAGAATTTATTATTGAATTTGGTGTGTTAAACTATTTAAAAAATGTCTAAACAACTAAAACAGGAGGTGCTGATTAACCATTTGCAGGATGTGTGAGATGGTTTCCCAACATCCATGCGCATACGATTTAAAATATCCGAAGTACAAGAACATACATACTTGCATGCATGAGACAATCTAAGAACGGGTAATAGGTAATAGGACACATTGCTAAAAATAAAATGTATATATATTTTTTACAGCGGGCCTAGCTAGCCGTTTGAACTATTCATTTTAATTACACTAATAATGTAGGTATGAGGAAGGAGGATTTAAATGCAAATTTACTCGCATTTGCTTGGAGAGAGAGTAGGGAACCACCCTAAATGTACCGTGACAAGATTAAAACCCCGAACTCCGCTTGTTTTTTCAGTAGGGCCGATAGGTTTCTCGAGCCGATTGAAAGAGTTTTTCTCGATATCACTTGCTAAAAGTTTGAATACTTGATCTAACTGCTTAATATTTAGTCTAGAATGTTCCCTGAATTTGGTATCAACACTTAAAGATATATTTTAATTAAAATATTATAGGATACTTCCTCGTCGTGTGCCGTAAATATATTGTTCAACTTATATCTTTTTCTTCTGTTGTACAGTCACATTAAAATTATTTAGTCGTCATCTCTTACCGCCCTAAAAATATCCAAAAAGATTATGTCACTCGGACTACCTATTATTTTTCTCCATCTCGAAATCTACTACACCCGATATCACTTCTGAGGCATCTGCAGGTCTTACGGCGAAAAGATGTATCTTCTCTCTCAGTTATATCTGAAGGTGGTCTGCTGGGTTAAGAAGTAGCTACTGGCAACATCGACAAACCAGTGTTGCGAAACTTGTCTTGTATTTGAGAGGAGATTGACCACACTAAAACAAATGAATGACAACGCTGTTTCCCAATAGTAGCCATGCAGTTCCCACAGCAATGATATTGGGTATAGTATAGGCCTACATCGGCGATCACGTGGATCAAACGTAAGACTATTTTGGTCGAATTTATCAGTATCAGAGAGGTCAGGGTTCGATTTTCAGCAGAATGAGCAGAAAATCATTTTTACTAGATTGTTTCCCAAACTACCCTCGCTCAAATGCGGTTACATTTCCTTCATATTATATTTCCTTCCCACCTTTACCTACTAGCGTGATTAAAGTGAGAATAGTCCAGAGAACGGTTGTAAGACGCGCTGTAAAGACAAAAGTATATACAGTAATATATATAACATAAAATATGTTTCTATAAACTGTGGACCGCAAGTCGCCCCGAGTTTGTTAATCTGTTTCGAGACCACTTGTTTGGGACAAAGTTCTACAGTATTTTTTTTATGTAGGGAAATAAATAAAGGTCATAATAGTAAATATTTCGCTGTCCAAACTGCGACAGTGACCTGCGACTGATGCTGGAGTCACACGGCTACGACCGCAATAGGCCGTGGCGACATTAGCCGCATGTGACAGTAGCATGGGGTGTATTTCAAGACTTGACTCCAACCGCAGTCTTCAAGGCGAGACTTAAAATTTGCGCCCCACTTGTATTTTGAATAATATAAATAAACTGGACCCCCTTGCGTGACGTAATAATTATTAGGCCTATAAATAACAAATAAATAGATGGTGATCCCCCACAACGCTTCCACATTATTATCACCGCGTCTTACTACCCGTTCGGGTCATACGCACTTACGCTAATGTGAAATTATTATTATTATTATTATTAGCACCGCGTCTTACTACCCGTTCGGGTTGTATGCACTTACGCTAATGTGTAATGGTAGGGTGATTGTGAGATGAAATGGAGGACCTACAGTTTAACGTGGGATCCGAACCACGGTGGAGGCCCGGCATTCCCCACATTCACAAGTTGTGATTAATACACGTCTTGTCAGAGGTTGAAGGAAGGGTTTGGTAATCAGATAAATCTGTGCCGGGACCAAGGATTGAACCCCGGACCCCCAGCACATAAGTCTGACACCTTACCACTAGACCGCCAGGTCTCCGTTCCCCCCTTATTGAATATGTGCAAAAATATTATCCCTACTTACCTTTTTTTTATTATTTAGCACCGCGTCTTACTACCCGTTCGGGTTATACACTTAAGTACTAATTACGCTAATGGATTAGGAATTGGGAAGGTTGAATTTAGAGGAAGTGCATGTGCGTGGAGGGAGAGTGGAAAGCCATTTAGGAAACCCCCACCCCCACCCCCGTCCACCCGACCGAGATTCGGACCTCGATCTGCCCGTCCTCAGCAGTCTAGATCAACACAAAACTAGCGCGTTAGCCAACTATGCCACCGGGGCGGGTTCTCTTTCTCTTGATATTTTCATAAGCTTTTATGCAAAGGGATTTGCCGACAAAGTTACCTTGAATGTAATGAAACCATAAAAGTGATTATGTATATTGTTAGTAATTCTTTTTTTACTTTCTCGTTATCTTACAGTTAGAGAAAGTATTATGATCGTCAAAAAAATCGAACTCGAGTTGTTGATGAATCTCGACGTTGCATGACCCCTCGAATCCGAAAAAGTAGTTTTTGAATTTCCGTCTGTCTGTCTGTCTGTCTGTCTGTCTGTACCTCCAACTAGAGCCTAAACTATTTTACTGATCGGGCTAAAACTTGGTATCTAGGGTTTTCATAGGGTTGCCCCGAGGGTTTATTGGAATTGGATATCTAACCCTAAAATTAAGGGTAGTGTACTGAAGAGAAAAAAGAGAAAAAGTCAATTTTGATTAAAATTCTTATCTGGGCGTTGATTAAGATTATAAATAAAATGGTTATTTCCATTTTCCTATGAAAATGAATTTTAGGGTAATTTACAGAAGAAGAAATTTATGAATTTCCACAAATATTTTAGAAAGTAAATAACTTCTTATTGTAAAATTATAGTACTATTAAAAATAAAAATAAAATATTTGAAATATATTTTTTAAAACCAAATAATTTCTGAGATATTGGCAAATATATTAATACATTTTTGTGAGCTTTAGTTGTAAAGAGGTAATAACAGTTTTAACGCAATAATTATGTAATGCCATACTATAATTAAATATAAGTAAGTCTCTTAGGAGAAATGTTTGTACAGCAATGATCTATCTCCTTCATTTTAGACTCAATAGTCAATACTTACATTTTTTATTGGTCAAAATTTATAAATGAGTAATTGAATAGCAAGGCGATGACCTGAAGATGTGAAACACCTAATAAAATGTTAACATTTTAACCGGAATTCAAGTGTTGACCCTTGTGGACCCAAAATCGATCATTTTTATTGCTCCAAACATACAAAGGAGGACATTCTTTAAAAATAAAACTATAAAATTTAAAACCGGGACTCAAAAAGGTTTTACACAAGTATAGTGCAATTTATGCTTGGGTTTGCTAGTGTATATTATTTAGTTTCACATGTATTACGAGTTTTGAGTAGATATCTTCATTTTCAAACAATAGAGCGAGAAAGTCCGTGCGGAGTTCCGTACCATTTATTCTTTTCGTAATCCAACATTAAGGTGGCGATGTAGGAAACGCGATTAAGGCCAGGTCTTATGTAATTTTTATATCAAAATAAACAAAATATTGCTTCAGTAGAAACGTAGAGTTTAATTTTCTTGACATGGTGACACCAAACGTTGTTGAATATATATAGAGGATGTCCTGGAATTTAATGACAAATTTTCTCTTTTATTTATATAGTTTCTTATCTAATGTAATTATGTTGATGACAGATATTCAACAACTGTTGACCGGCCCCGTGGTGTAGTGGCCAGTGCACCTGGTTACGAGGCTACGGGTCCAGGGTTCAATTCCCGGCTGGCACCTTTGGTATTTTACCCTTGAGGGGAATAATCTCAATTGTCACCAGGGTTTGGTTAATAAGGATGAAGATAGGTTAAGACTACCCCAGCTCAATTAGGTCATAACTACCATCATCACATGATCTAATTACTGGTAAGACGAATAGACAACATCCTATGGTGTATGTACAGTAGCCCCACGGTTTCTTTGTTACTGAGTGACAGCTCACAGCTGACTTTTGACAGTCAACATTTAGGGATATACCTAAATTTTGACCGTCAGAAGGGACAGCTGCTAAACACATGTTTTTGCAGATAATATGGTTCGGCGTAGGGATACATAATTTGGTCTGGTAACTTTTCAAAGTTTTTTTTCTGTCAGTCAGAACCGAAGAAGCCATGTGGCTACTGTACCCTGGGCAATGTTCTATGCAACCAGAGCGTCTAATAGTCGATACATAAGGTGACTGAACTTAGACGTCAAATGCGCCATACGGTAACAAAAAATACTGTTGATATTATCATAAGAAAAAAAAATCTTATGTTTCTATTATACAATTTTTTTCTTTCTATATAATCTGCAAAAAATAGTCCTTATCTCGCGCGTTCTTTCACCCCACCTTAAGGTACTAAGCTATAATTATTTAACTCAAAATATTGATGATGCTAGTTGTTTTTTTTAATTCGGCATTCTCAGTATTTATAATTTTCAATGTGTTCCCCTTAAGATCAAACTAGTTTTACACACGCCCGCCTTCGATCATTCGGTCACCGAGACGGGTTTCAGACCTTGTTAAGTCATAATGAGCAGAGAATGGTGTGTAATATAAATGATGTAAACATGGGCCTTATTAAAGACACTGTTAACTCTTTTGGAACATAATCTTACCCATGATAAACTAATCTTCCCAAATAGGTTGGGGGAATGGAATAACTAATTTCACACTTCAGTCTCTTATCTTAGTCAACTTTTTCTTTATCACCGCGTCTTTCGACCTGATCAAGTTATACGCATATATAATAATTACTCTAATGGAGTAGTGATGAGGAAGGAAGCACATTAGAGGTAATATACCCACATTTGCATGGAAAGAAAGTGGGGAAACACTTTATACAAAAAATCATAAGACCCAATCGGGATTTCAACCAGGCCAGTCTAAAACGCTTAAACCGTTCGGCCACTAAAGTGGTTCTAAGTAACTTAAATTAACGGTTTTGGTGTACTTACATTTTACAAAACCGACCAATATCAGCTTCGGTGGCCACGTGGTTTAACTCGCTGCTCTCGCGTTAGATTAGAATGTCGAATACGGGAAGATCGGGGTTCAATCGTGGTCGGGTGCACTGAGGGTGGGTTTCCATTCTCCTTCCACGCAAATGTGGGTGCCATTTCTCTCAATTAAACCTTCCTAATCTCTAAACCGTTAGTGTAATTTACCACATAGGCGTATAACCCAAACGGGCGATAAGACGCGGCGCTAAAAGAATATATATATATTTCTAACTCATAAGCGAAAAAATAGCGGATACCCAAACGGGTAAATAACACGCGACACATTGGGAAAAAAACCCAACAAAAACACGCTACTAAGTCCATTTTTACACGGAGCGTTCCGGTGTTAAAAAACTGCTTGGTTGTTCATTTCTGTATTGCTCCGGGGCGCACAGTTTGTTGGTCGAGGGGGGGAGGGGGGGAAGGACAAGGTGTCCGGGGAAATGGGTGAAGGAAGGGGTCAAAAGGGGTGAGGGGAGCAGGGGTAGAATAGGCGGCGTGGATTCAGAAACCTAATGATGGTGATGAGAGGATCTTAAAAGCGTATAATTCGCGTTGGCCCGCTCGCTCACTCTCACATACATACACACACACACGCACACACATGGTCTACAACCACGAGAGAACGAAAGCGGCACTTATGGGGACTATACAGCTATTATTCTAATTTTTTTCCCCCTCTTAAATATAACCAAAAACCCACCCATCATTATTAATCTTAAAAGTCTCAAATAAGCAATTAATTTACAACTTAAAAAAAATATCCTAAGTATTTTATAATGAATAAAAAACCTAGTACCAAAAGGAGCAAAAACAATCGATTATTTCAGCTTGTTAGATAACGCCCCCCCCCTCCCTGCCCAACCCAATATTTTTTTTATTTTACTGTCATAGTTGTGTTGACACATTGTAATTTAATAATAAGCCGCACGTACATGATATTTTGACATAGATTCGTTATGGAACTTAGAAATAAAATTATGATTGAAGAAATTTTGTTGAAGTAACGGAAGCCCCCTCCTTCCTGTGGCCCCTACCACTTCCCCGAGAGTCCAATTAAATTTGATCGGCTACCGTTTGAAGGAAATATTTTAATTTAATTTTAATGAGCCTTTGGAGAGCACTTTATTAACTGTATCAGCATTTAATGATGCCGCCCACTTGGGTGATTTCGAAGTCATTTCGCGAAGCGGGTTGCTTCTTAATTTGACGAACCTAAACACTTTAAACACTATCACACTTAAACATCAATTTAAGGGATAGAAAGAGAAGAAAGAAAGAAAATTTAGTAGGTCATCCGCAGATAACACTTTCCCTCTTCCACCGACGAGTATACACACGCACTCAACCATTTACGCCTGGACATTTAAAAATTACATTTTTATTGTTCCCTTTTCTAGATAGACAATGGCTTCCACGAACCTTTTTAATCTTCATCCTGATAGGAATATTCCTACTGGACATTTTAGTGAATAAACCAAATAGAATTGTAGACGATTAAAAAAAACTAGCCTACTTTAAGATTAAGAAAACCTCTGACAAGGCGTGTATTAATCACAACTTGTGAATGTGTGGAATGCTAGTCCTCCACCGTGGTTCGGATCCCACGTTAAACTGTAGGCCCTCCATTTAATCTCACAATCACCCTACCATTGCACATTAGCATAAGTGCATATAACCGGGACGGATAGTAAGACGCGGTTCTAGTAATAATAATAATAATAATAATAATAATAATATACCAATCGGTGAGCGTGCGGATTAAAAGACGGTTTATCTTACCGGCTTTGACGGTGCCGGAAAGTCTGTTAGTCAAATTTTTTTTTCCCCCGTTCAAGTAATTTAAATAAAATGTATCATTAGCATCAAAATTATTCGATGATCGTATAATAGATTATTTATATTAAACAGATAATTAATTAGTTTAATTCCTTTAATCTTAATTTATTTCTCGCAGTCACGTAGAAATGCATTTACTATAGATCACATTTTTGCAAGATTCAGGCTTCCGGACAGATGCCGTTGAAATACACACATTACAAAATATACGTGCATGTGAACAAGCACCGATACCCGAACAACTCCCGGTGAAATACCAAGAGGTCCAGCCATAGAGTTGCCGGCCACACACATCAACATACAGTAGCCCCATGGCTTCTTTGGTGCTGACTGATGGCTTTAAAATGTTACCAGACCAAATTATGTATCCCTACGCCGAACCATATGATCTGCAAAAAACATGTGTTTAGCAGCTGTCACTTCTGACAGTCAAAATTTAGGTATATACCTAAATGTTGACTGTCATAAGTCAGCTGTGAGCTGTCAGTCAGCACCAAAGAAGCCATGGGGCTACTGTAGCTTCTTTACAATGTACAGAAGTGTTTAAATGTTACAAGCTGTATGTTTGAACTACAGCAGGGTGCATTGAGGATCTATTTCTCCAGTGAATTTTTATATTGCTAACACCTCACTCCCCCATTTTTGCGAGTATGTGGTCAGTCCATTTGGGTGGTAAGACATGGAACTTCTTTTCTTTTTTTTTTCTTTTTTTGCTGTTCGCGTGTTAAATTTCTTCGCTGGTTATCCGAATTTATACGACAGTGGAATAGGGATGAGTATGGTGGAATTTGGTTGAAATGTACTCGAATTTGAATGGTTGGAGAGTACGGGGGGGGGTGGCACTTAAAACCACCCGACAGGCATCTGTCCCTGATTAC
>CABFVX010003263.1:0-47703 GCA_902151425.1 Timema shepardi
GAGGCAAACTACACGAGCGTGAAGAAAATCACACGCCCGCAACTCTTCAACTTGTTTAGTGCGAGGCAAACTACACGAGCGTGAAGGAAATCACACACCCGCAACTCTTCAACTTTTTTAGTGCGAGGCAAACTACACGAGCGTGCAGAAAGTCACACACCCGCAACTGTTCAACTTGATAAGTGCGAGGAAAACAACATGAGCGTGTAGAAAGTTTGGCAGTGTTTGGCCAGAAACCATCTAATGTATGATACCGAAACTTTTATCAGCGTAGTTGACCGATCCGTACTCTATTATAATTACTAAACTGGCTGCTCAGTGTTAAGGCAGCGTTTTGAGCGTGCACGTGTAAATGCCTTCAAACAAAGCGTGTGACACACGAAGTTTTAAATGTTAATGTAGTTTTAACCTGGGTTTATATTTTTCAATAATAATCAAGCTGAATATCGATAAGAGGAAATGTATTTCACTTGCTTAGGACCATAGCTCAAATGTTACTGGTTAAGACATCTCGTATCCAAGAAAGAAAAAAGCAATGGAATGATTTATGGTTTTAATTTCCTGCTTTTCACTAAGACCACCTTTGTGATTTAGTGGACAGGGTTCCTGGCTGTATGTCTAAGGATCCCGGGTTTGATCCCCAGCGCGTCTAAATTTTCTGTGACGCAGTGAATCTGGAACGGGGTTAGCTCAGCATCATAAGAACAAATGATGATCTACTTGAATGAAAAAGTAGCGACTCCTGTTCAGAAAATTGATATTAACGGCTGGAAGGTTCGTTGAGCTGAACAAATGACACACTATAGCTACACGATATGGGGTTATCTTCACCAACAGACGGCAACCATTCGTTTAGTATGCTTGGATTGCAGGATGACGCCACTAAAAAAAATCCTCCAATAAGGTTTATAACGTTCAATTAGCAAAACCAAAGCCTCACACTGAAGGTATAAGAATGTGAGTCCGCCTGAAAAACACTATTTTAGTAACGTCATTTAGAAGTTCGATAATGCATCTACAATCAAATTTACTTAAATAGTTACCTGCTTTGGTGGTCTGAAGCATCACTCTCGTCTTGGACTAGACTACCGATGAAAGGGAAATCAAGGTTCGAATACTAGTCGGGTGTACTGAGGGTGGTTTTTCAAAAATGGTTTACCACTCTCCCTCCACGGAAATTCGAGTACACTTCCTCTACATTCAACCTTCCTTAACCTTGGCTCACGAGCGTAATTAGTACATCGGTCTATAACATCAACAGGTAGTAAGACGCGATGCTAAAAAAATAAATACCAAGCTTCAACAAATTAGGTCAGGTTCAAAATAAAATTCTCCCGTTTTTTGTTAGTCACGTTTTACTACAAGTCAAGGCTATAGTAATTTATCTAAAGAAATGGGACAGGGATGAAGAAAGTATATTTCAGAGGAAATGTAACCAAATTTTTGCCAAAGGAGAGTAAGAAGCCCACCCTAAGTAGGCTACACCTGGCCGGGATTCAAATCACAAACTTATTTACCGAAAAAACAGACTAGACGAGACACACATATACTTCTTTGGGTATATTTCCTTTTTCAGTTTATCTGCGAGATTTAGACGTATACATATAGATCTATAGGCCCCTATATATATACTCTTTTAGGGCTGGTAAATGTACACGCGCTATCTTTCTTTCTATACATTCTATACATACATATATTTATTTACATATATGTATATGGATATAAATATATATATAAAGAGATAGTGCGCGTACATTTACCAGACTTGATAGAGTTACACACCTCAATTCTTTTCTTCAATAATATAAGTGATTGCTAAAACAGTATTTACTTTAAAAATAAATGCAGGATATTAGTTTTACGCATTTTTTATAGTAACGTAATTTTCCATATTACACCACAAAAAATAACAAATTAAATTTACATAATTTATTTGTATGGATAATACTGTTTAAATGCACATTTTGAGTTAACTCTACAAATATATACAGTATTCGTCAATATTTCCTTCTACGTGGTTCATGAAGCCCAAGTAAGTTATTTATTCAGGGTTTTTTTAGCACCGCGTCTTATTACCAGTTTGGGTTATATGCTAATGGTTTTTAGGACTTAGGAATGTTATATTAAGAGGAGGTGTACCCACATTAACGTGGAAGGTGCGTGAATTTTTTTTTAACTGCCCTCAGTACACCCAACCAAGATTCAAACCTCATTCTCCCCTTCATCGACAGTCTAGTCTACTGCGAGAGTAGTGCTTTGGACCATGCGGTGACCGAAGCAGGTCATGCATATATTAATTTATGTTTGATATACATACGAGGCCCCTATACATACCTTTTAGGGTCCATGTTTCCTAGACTATAACATGCGCCAAGTTACACTATACAGTACACTGTACATCATGGCGATGGTTGTTTCATTTCAATTCATGGGAGCATAGTAACAACCTACTCGGCTATAGAAGCAATACCCCAAAGTGAGCTTCTTCAATATCGGTTATATAAGCCGCCCACCCCTCCATTCCGACCCAACACACAACTCTCACGTTTATGGCGCATGTTTTTTTATTATTCTTTTTGGGAACACTAGAGAGTGGAGGCGGGGTTGGGTGGGTGATGACTTAGCGCTTTATCTGTAGCCTTAGCCAGGACTGCTACAATTTTGAAAACAAATCTAGTTATTCTATTTTAAATATCCAGAATTGAAAACAAAACTTAATACATAACTAAAGATGGAATACGAGTCACTTTTAAACGGTAAAAACGCAGGTTATTAAGGATATGTAAACTCATATATAACATAATGAAGATCGGTTAGTATTCTACAAAAAAATATATTACCCGGTTCGGTGGCCGCATGTTATAAGCTCTACTCTCGCAATAGACTAGACTACTGATGAGATCGCGGTTCGAGTCCAGTCGGGTGTACCGAGAGTGGTGTTTCCTAAATTGTTTCCCCACACTCCCCATGCAAATGCGGGTACACATCCTTTAAAAATCGACCTTCCTCATCCCTTACCCATTAGAGTAACTAGTACATAAGCGTATAAAACGATTGGGTAGTAAGACGCGGAGCTAAAAAAAAGGGATATTAATAACTTTATGAAAATAAGTAGAGTTGGTGTGAAATAATGTATTTTGCTAAGTTGGTTTGAGGAATCATGTTCCACTTATTTATAATTAATTTGAAAAAAATATATATAAACATCATGATAGTATTAATTAAGATATGTTGTACATATTTTATTACAGGATAAGGCTGTTATGATTTTAACGCTATTGGCTGCTTTATGTCAAAGCGTTCTATTGACCCACGTAATAGGCCTATTAAAATAATGGTAACAACTTTAAAGCTCAAAATGAAACATAATCAAAATACAATTTTATAAACGAATAATTCAAGTATGTAGTGGTGCTGTAAACATCCTTAATCAGCGTGAAATAATTTCCTGAGATTGATCTCACTAGACGTAGGAGGGGGTAGCGGGCGGTTACGACCTCAGGACTGCAGCCATTTATTGACCCAGTTTGGGCGGGAAGAGAAGGGCCAGCCAGCAACGTGTTCACCCGGCTGCGTAGCTTCACAAAATCGCCGCGAGGTGCGCTTGTGTCACGAGAGTTGTTTGAAGGGGGTGGGGAAAAGGTGGGTGGTAGGGACGGAAGGACGACGAAAGCATTGGCGTCGAGAAGGACCCCGTTGCTTGTGAGAGGGAAAACTGAAGTGTGTGTTGTTGCTCTGGCTGGTAGGAAGGAGGTGGGCGAAGTTTGGAGAAGAAAATAAGAACGAGCGGCTAGAGTGACAAAAAGTGAGCGCACTAATATTAGGTGCACATAACGCGCAAGGAGGTAGTCAAGAGAGATAGGAAGCACAATAAAAGTAAAATTTGCTAAGTTTCTTATCATTCTCGCGACCGTGTGATGGCAGCAATAGTAAAATCACGTCAGGTTGTCAACTACTAACTGGTGAGTAAGAAACTAGACTAATAGATTTGTAGCCTGTACTCAACAAAACGTCGCAATCTTTAAAACGTTATTTTAAATTAAGATCGCTTTATCTGAAACCCAATAAATCATGTATAATACTAGTGATATGAAAAGTTTCATTGTATCAGTCTTCTTCCAGTGGTCGCAGGTCAAGTTATTCACTGGCTAATTTTTCTGTCAGGTGTGAGATTAACGGGCATTGAGAGATAAAGTCTAATTTCACAGGAAGGGCCTAATCCGACTGTTAGAAAAGTTACTAGATCTACTCTCAGGAATTATTGTGTCATGTCAAGTAATCTGTAGCTATTAATTTTGATAGATAATATCAATACTTATAAATAATGCAAATAATATAGTAACATACTTTAAATTTCAACCATAACAAATATGTTTGTATTTTCTAAACGGTATTTTCTTTGGAACATGGATTGCTACCATTGACTATCTAGGAGAAACATTGGCGGTCATAGTTTAAATACCACCAAAAAAAATCATTAGGTACCAAATAGCAATCGAATTAAACAAATAAAATAAGAATGTATGATAACAAAAAATAATTATGCACTTTTAGGAGTATTATCAAATAAACCGTATTTAACGATCATCAGATGTGAAATCTTGTTTAATTAAGTGAGTAGTACCTCGTTACTAAACGAACATAATGTAACCCAATTAATCAACACCTATAGAGATAAAATGTCTACAGATACTTTCAAAAATTAAACAAAATGGAAGGAGCGGTATATATCTATTTCATAACGTGAAATTATTGTATTTGTGTATGTATATGAGCAATAATTATAAAATTCATGAGAAACAAATCTAGCAGACAATGTATTCTAAGAATAGAAACACTTTTACTCTCAATAACCTTAAAAAAGACGTTTAATTTAATACTATGAAATTTTATCGGCACTATGTGAAATATACTAGCGTAACTTATTAAATATAATACATAACGTATATTTAATTATATTTAGCTCAACCATGTTTTAAACGGTTTAACTGAATAGTAATAGTAATAATAACGCTACAGTAATTTAAAATCTATATACGTCATATGAATCGTAACACACTGCTACAAATATGATATATGATCCACTATACAGGAATGTAATTAAAATAAAGTGAAAACCTTAAAAGCATTTAAATGAATAAAATTTGGATAATAAATTATTCCTTTCAAGCGCAACGACATCAAAAACGAGCGATTTTAACATTTCTAATTGAATTAGATGATATCGACTTACTTATTTCCTTGCTTTCCCTGAGACGTTCCGAATTAATTAAATCTACTTTGAAAGCGCGTAGCATAATTTGTTTAACTCTAACTTATAAAACAAAAGTCTAGATTTTAATTAGTAATATAAAAAAGAAATATGTATTCATTTCATCATCTTGCCTTCAACAGCCAGCGAACATTATTTTATATTTTGAGGTAATAAATTAAAGTAGTTTACAAATTAATAAGAGCCGTAAGTTTACATACGTCTTGTTCCTTTTTGTTGTTTAATTTCTTTTGTGTATTCGTCCTATAAAATGATGGGTAAAATGCAAGACAGAAATGGGAAAGGGAATAGAAAAAAAAATCGGTTTAAGCTTAAAGTTCTTATTGGTTCGAAAATAATATGGATGTACAGTCGAGCCCCGATTATCCGGATGCCGGTATCCGAATTCATATCGCAGCAGAAGTTTTAGTTAAATTCGGACAAAATGATCTTTTAATAACTTTTTTCTAACTTTTTAGAGATTTATGTATGGTATGCAATTGCTTTTAAGAGGTGCGATAATTTATTTTTACGTTGTGTTGTATTATAAATACATATATTATAGTTTGTTTTATGATGTGTTTTAAGCACATACCAGTATCAACGTTATATGCTTTTTTATTCCATATTATCAATCAAATCTTTTAGAGTGAAATATTTTTTTCTTTAAAAGATGAATTATCCAGATTTCCGACTATACAGACTAACCTAGGCTCTAATTATTTCAGATAATGAGTGTTCTGCAGACACACATACATGGTTACCCGTCTCACATTAATCATTTTTCATAGGACATATTTTATTTGAAACCACGCCTTAATACTCGCCCGTAGTGAATGCATTTTAATTCCCCTGATTATAATATGGACCAGGAAGGTAGAATTCAGAGGAAATGTAACCACATTGGTTAATAGAGGGGATGGGAAATCATTTATAAAAAAAGTCACTCAACGCATCCGGCCAAAATTTGGGGTTTAGGCTCCCGGCCACTTGCAAACCAGATTATATAAGTATGACGTTACTCGCTTCCATGGACGCGTGGGCTAAGGCGTCACTCTCTCAATAGACTAGATTGACGGGGAGATCATGGTTCGATCCCGATCAGGTGTACTAACTGCGGTTTTTCCTAAATGGTTCTCCACACTCCCTCTAGGCGAATGCGGATACAATTACTCCAATTTCAACCTTACTGATCCGTAACTAATTAGCGTAATTAGTACATAGGCATATAACCAAAACGGGTAAGACGTGAAAGTATGGCGTTCAGTCCCCGTGCTCATAGATGCGAGTTTTATCTTTTATATAAAACAAATATTCTCGGAATATTCAAGAAATATTACCTATATTTATTTTAATAATAATTTAGAACTTAAAGGATAACTTTTCTTACGAAACAAGCGTAAAAGTTTTGACGGTTTACGTATAACACTTAACGAATCCTAAAAAATGTAAAATTTATATATATTATATGAAAGAAATAAAGGGTGTGAAAATAAAGTAAAAACAATAAGGTACAATGATTTATTTATTTTTGAAAATAAGATTACCAAAGAACACGAAGCACTTTATAGAGTAACGTTTCCAAATGCACAATGCAATCGAGAGAATATAAAGTAGATGGAGCTCGCCTGAATCTTAGATTACCCGCATTGCCATTATACATTGCAATTTGCATACGCTAAAAGAGTTAGGCGTTAGCTGTAATACTGAAAGCAGAGGTTTTTCAACAGTGCTTGTTGAGTCCATTCGAAATGTGATTACTGAGCGTTAGACGACTCTTTTTTAGGGAGGTATGGATACGATTTCCAACCGTTTGCTTTTTATGAGCACAATTTAATTCCCTAGCTTGTTATATAACATTCGTGGTTTGTATTCGTGATTCTGTGGGTTTTTTTTAGCACCAAGTCTTATTACTTAACGAGTTATCTGTACATAAACTTTTTTCTTATCACCACATCCTACTAGCTTTTCAGATTATACGCTTAAGTACTAATTACATTAATGTGTTAAGGTTTAGAAAGGTTTTAATTTAGAGGAAGTGTACCCACGTTTGCGTGCAGGGAGAGTGGAAAACCATTTAAGAAAAACCCTTAATACACCCGACCTGGATCGAACCTTTCTTCGGCAGTATAATATATTGCGAGAGTAACGCCTTAGACCATGCGACCACCTAAGTAGTTAATTATTCTATTGGGGTAGGGATGAGGACGGAAGCATTCTAGAGGTATTCGACCCTCATTCACGTTGAAGGAGAATGGAAAACTATTTAGGGAAAAAACACTCGGTAGACCCATCCGGGATTCAAGCCACAATCTCTCTGTCGCCATTAATACAGTATTTTACGAGAGTGACACCTTAGGCTATTCGACTACCGAAGCGGGTAGCCTTAGTTGTTAAAAGCTTTAATGTGTATGAACATGTTGATAATTAAGTGTGACGTAGCCCTTTTCCAAGCGCTTGGAGTTGACATCGACGCAACAAGTGAAGGCAGTAGCAAGCGGAACCACTCAGGCCAGGTTCACAATTTAACAATCGTACGCGTTGGGACGTGAGTGTGCTTAAGAAATAAATCAAAGCTATATTTTGTAAAAGTTCTCAATAGGTTGTGAGCGGTGTATCAATTACCCACGAAATTAATGGAAAGTTCACAATAGGTTGTGTGTGGTGTATCAATTACTCACGAAATTAATGGATATTAATGAAAATAGCCAAATAATTTATATATTTAGATTTTAAATAAAACAATTAAAAATATTTAAAAGTATTTAGAGACACAAGGCGATTGTTTCAACGAATCAGACGGTAGTTTCAGTTAATTTGAGTTTGGTTTGTATTTGATGACTTTTTTTTTATATAGAATCGTCTATATTTAATTACATTATAATTGTAGATATTTAACCGTAGGGGAGAACGAAGTTTCAAAATGTCAATGTTCAAGTCGAAGACAAAATCTTTTTCGCTCTGACTTAGACACTCAAAACAACTTATGTAATTCGCATATGCGTAAAGGGAAAATGGAGAAGAGAACCACACACCTGGGCACACACAGGGACCAATTTCAAATCCAGTCTCCCAAACCAGACAAGACGAGATTGACACGTTTGAGTTTGATCACCGAAGTTTGAACAGATACGAAGCATCAAAAGGCCTTTCGATTCAAGCGAGTGTTTGGAGACAAAACTATGTCAATTCCAACACGCACGCCGACTAAATGCCAGGCTCATCTAGTATGGTTAGCTAGTAGCTTGATGGTCAGGGTGTGAATCCCAGCCGTGGTGTAGTAAAGGCGGTTTTTCCACTCTCTTCCTAAGCAAATTAATAGGACTTCTATCGATTTTAACATCATTATATTTATCCCATTATAGTAGTTTAAGTAAGTACAGCCCACTTCAGTGGTCGAATGGTCTAAGAAGTCACTCCCGAAATAAATTTGACTGCCAATGACGGGGAGATCAGTGTTCTGATCCCGATATGATACACTGAGGATAATTTCACTATATGGGGTTATATTATTTATCTCCACACAAATGCGGGTACAGTTCCTCTAAATTCAACCTTACTCATTCTTAGAACATTAGCGTAGTTAGTAAATATGCGTATAGATCAAACGGATAGTGAGACGCGCTTACAAAAAATATTAGTATAAAGCAGACGGTTACTAAGACGCGGTGGGGGAAAGGGGGAATGTGAGTTCCCTAAATAGACTGAGTGAGAGAGAGAGACATGAAGGGACTACTTACACGACTGAAATAATTCATTATGGAGGATATATTCGTCCAACTGACTGACGTTTTGCGTCACGGGCAAGTTCAACGAAAGTAGCCTCCTTCCCCCCCCCCTCCCCGATTCACTGGATCAGAGGTCATTCCTGTGGAAAGGGGAAAGGGTGGCGAGGGGGCGTACCCTGTGATACCATGGCTTGCTTAGCTCGGGGTTCATGACAAGGGTTGTATGGGAAGGTTCGCGTGTCTGAGGATAGAATCATGCCATGACCTCAAAAGCTGTTGTTACAAACAAGATATTGTGAAGGTTATTTTCCCTAAATGGTTTCTAA
Organism: Timema shepardi; assembly: GCA_902151425.1. Taxonomy (NCBI): domain Eukaryota; kingdom Metazoa; phylum Arthropoda; class Insecta; order Phasmatodea; family Timematidae; genus Timema; species Timema shepardi. The sequence continues at coordinate 9,306 of CABFVX010003263.1, forward strand.
GTATCCCTCTAATCAAATTTGGGTGCAGTTAATATAATTCTGGCTTCTTTCTCCATATTTTATTAGCTCACTTAAAAAAAAGGGTAAGTCATATGGGTAATAAGACATAGTACAAACAAATTAGCTAGCGATGGAACAAATTAACTTCAATAATAGAATTATATGAAATTTTTAGGTTTTCCTACCAGCATTTTTCAATTTTTCTTTGCTTAGGCCTACCATTTTTCCATTGATCACACATTTACAACAATAAGACTGGCAACAACTAAACCTGTAAATTGTTTATGTTATTTTTGCAATAATAAATTAATATTCGAGGTATTATTTGTGACAGTGTGTAAATCTGATATAGAAAAAATAAACTGAACAACCGTTTTATGTAAAATCGCTACAGATAGGGGATGCATCTTATTAACACACGTGAAACAAAATCTCCCCCGGTTTTAAATACGTATTTATGTGCGAAATCAGGATTTATCTAGCAATGTATTTAAATTCACTGAATTTAGTTTAATTCTTTGATATTCAAGGTTTTCCCCCGAAATAAAATAAAAAAATTCTCTGATTTTTTACCTATTTTGCTACTTGTTTTCAGCCCAAGTTGGATTTTCAATTCGGCTGAAAATGGTAACACAATGAATCTATAGTAGCCCTATGACTTATTTGGTGCTCACTGACAGCTACACGTTTTGAAAAGTCACCAGACCAAATTATGTATCCCTACGCCGAACCAAATGATCTGCAAAAACATGTGTTTAGCAGCTGTCACTTCTGACAGTCAAAATACGATTCACTGGATCAGAGGTCATTCCTGTGGAAAGGGGAAAGGGTGGCGAGGGGGCGTACCCTGTGATACCATGGCTTGCTTAGCTCGGGGTTCATGACAAGGGTTGTATGGGAAGGTTCGCGTGTCTGAGGATAGAATCATGCCATGACCTCAAAAGCTGTTGTTACAAACAAGATATTGTGAAGGTTATTTTCCCTAAATGGTTTCTAAGTATCCCTCTAATCAAATTTGGGTGCAGTTAATATAATTCTGGCTTCTTTCTCCATATTTTATTAGCTCACTTAAAAAAAAGGGTAAGTCATATGGGTAATAAGACATAGTACAAACAAATTAGCTAGCGATGGAACAAATTAACTTCAATAATAGAATTATATGAAATTTTTAGGTTTTCCTACCAGCATTTTTCAATTTTTCTTTGCTTAGGCCTACCATTTTTCCATTGATCACACATTTACAACAATAAGACTGGCAACAACTAAACCTGTAAATTGTTTATGTTATTTTTGCAATAATAAATTAATATTCGAGGTATTATTTGTGACAGTGTGTAAATCTGATATAGAAAAAATAAACTGAACAACCGTTTTATGTAAAATCGCTACAGATAGGGGATGCATCTTATTAACACACGTGAAACAAAATCTCCCCCGGTTTTAAATACGTATTTATGTGCGAAATCAGGATTTATCTAGCAATGTATTTAAATTCACTGAATTTAGTTTAATTCTTTGATATTCAAGGTTTTCCCCCGAAATAAAATAAAAAAATTCTCTGATTTTTTACCTATTTTGCTACTTGTTTTCAGCCCAAGTTGGATTTTCAATTCGGCTGAAAATGGTAACACAATGAATCTATAGTAGCCCTATGACTTATTTGGTGCTCACTGACAGCTACACGTTTTGAAAAGTCACCAGACCAAATTATGTATCCCTACGCCGAACCAAATGATCTGCAAAAACATGTGTTTAGCAGCTGTCACTTCTGACAGTCAAAATTTAGGTATGTACCTAAATGTTGACTGTCAGAAGTCAGCTGTGAGCTGTCAGTCAGCACCAAATAATCCATGGGACTACTGTATATTAGTTAATGTTCTACAACTAGTGAATGACTGTATGGGGTTGTGACGACGTTGTGTCAAGAGCATCAATTATTTTGATATTCATAACTATTTAAAAAAAATTCCCCCTGATAAAATAATGTAGAGAATTACATTTAGTGAGATTAACGTTTAAACATATATCAACTATCAGTTACTCGCCCCGGTGGCTGCATGGTCTAAGGCTCTACTTTCGCAATATACTTGACTGCCGATGACATGACGGGGTTCAATCCCAATCAGGTGTATTGAGGGTTGATTTTCCTAAATGGTTTTCCCCTCTTCCTTAAAAAAATTTGGAATACACTCACTCTAAATTCAACCTTCTCAATCCTTAACACATCAGTGTAACTACTACTTAACCGTATAACTCGAACAAGTAGTAAGACGGAGTGCTAATAAAACAAACTATTAACCGCAACGATGATATCCGTCGACACACAGACTCTCATCTTATCCGGTTTTAGGATGAAGGAAAGGTCGTAGTTTGAATATTTGCCGAGTACAATGAGGGTGATTTTTCCTTAATGATGCAACACTTTATGCAAATGCGTGTACATTTTCTCTAAATTTAACTTTTCTCGTCTCCACCAGTTTTAATATTATGATAGCTTAGTCGAGTAGTAAGATGCGGTGAACATAAAAAGATAATTAGAACCCGATTTTCATTGAAAGAACCTTGATAGCTATAAAAGTTACTAGATCTACTTTAGCGTTTTTGCACATCAAGTCATGTAATCTGCAGCCATCACTTTTGATAAATATTATTTATACCAATATAAATAATAACACAGCACAATGTTATCAATGTTAGCTGAAAAAAAAGTTTTTTTTTTAAGTTTCTTCTTATAGAAATTCTATCGTAGCTATAATCTAAAATACAGTTTTACTAAGTCAAAAGATTTGGACAAACTAATAAATTACACATTTTTTTATTATCTAATTGCTAGTTTGCTGTATGATATACATTTATCCCCATAAAATTTAGGAAAACATATTGACCATCTCATACCGTTAATTTATCACTTGATGAATAAGAGATAGCCAAACTATATGGTAATATTTCAACGATTTTGGGACTAATATAAGGGAATCTAGATAAATATAAATAATAGCTTTGGAGGCAGAAGATAAATGATGTACCATCTAAGATTAAGAGTTAGTCTCTTAAGTGTTTTCCATTCTCTTTCCAAGAAGGTAGGAGTGCAGGTCCTTTATTTATTCTTATATTGTTTTTATTAGATTAAATTTTATGTAAATTCAACAAAAGGTTTATCAGTGACATAATCCAAGGGTTAAGGTAGTTAAGAACAGTTTGAATCTAAATAGTAGCGCGGACATAAATCGGAAAAAATCTCGTAAGAAAGATAACCACCAGGATTTGTAATTCCGACCTCCCTGACAACGTAAAAAAAAGTGAAACCCAGTTATAACGTCTTAATACATTCGTCAAAGGCTTCGAAAATCAAACGAGACTGTTAATAGATAACTCATAACTTATAGACAAATGAGTGGATATATTTAATTAAACAACAAGAATGTACAAACATAAATACTTTTTTAACGACCATACTTTTTTGAATATGAATATGGCTTGGGTTTTTTTCTTCTTCATATTTTTACTTTCATAAATAAAATAGGCCTCCGGTAAAATAAATACCAGACAAATAGTTTATTCAAGGCGTCCGTAAATTCTCTGGCTTCGTAGGGTCCCAATAACTTATGCAGAAACGTCATTTGTTGCTTTTTATATTTTCTGTGTAGCACTTTTAGTAGTTTCTTTCTTTGCCATAACTACAACACTGCGTTACTAAAGTAGCGCATACAATTTTATAGCCGAACATAAATTTTTCATGTTATGTAAACGGTTGAAAATTGTGTTATTTTTAAAAAAATACGTAAAAAGAAAATATTTTTATTGTACCTAAAAGGTAAGTAAAGTTATTTGCATGGGTTTTTTAATACTATTTACCACCGCGTTTTACTATAAATTCAAGTTATGCGCCCCTGTACTGATTACTTTATTGTGTAAAGGATGAGGAAGGTTGAATTTAGATAAAGTTTACCCAAATTTGTGTGGGAAAACATTTAGAAAAATAACCCCGAGTACACTCGACCAAGATTTGAACCGGTTCACTTAAAAATGCTTTATAAATGAAAACTTCTAAAATACTGCCCTTTCTTCTTCTTATTATTACTAGCACCACATCTTACTACCCGTTCGGGTTGTACGCACTTACGCTAATGTGTAATGGTACGGTGAATGTGAGATGAAAATGCAGGACCTACAGTTTAACGTGGAATCCGAACCACGGTGGAGACCTGGCATTCCTCACATTCACAAGATGTCTTGTCAGAGGTGAAGGAAGGGTTTGGTAATCAGATAAATCTTTGCCGGGACCGAGGATTGAACCCCGGACGCCAGCATAGAAGTCTGACACCTTACCCCTAGACCGCCAGGTCACCGACGAATGCCTTTTCTTCATAAATTAAGATGGCGAGCTGGATGAAATCAGAGCGGTTTATGACTTCATTAAAACCGTTTTAGGTAGTGTTCATGCACAGGTGTTTGAAAATAAAAACATTTTAGTTTGAAACTGTTTTATATGATTCTTTTATTATTTATATATAATATACATATATTTTGATGGCCGGTTATAAGAAGGTACAAATATGAATATAATACTTTTTAGTTTATTATTTCATTCAATATAAAATCTCTTGTTGCCAAAATCGTGACACAAGGAAATTATAGTTTTATTAGTCATTTTGTTATTTAAATTAGTTACGAAAACGCCAACTATACTACTATCGTTAGGGAAATGATGAAGCGTTTTCTCTCATATTTTATTGATAATATAATATCAAGAAGAAAATAACAGTTATTTCCATATTATTTACTTTCAACCAACGTTTACTTTTTTTTTTAATAGTATGCTAACATTCACTTTCCACCACTCCTACGATCGATAAGAAAAAACTGAAAAGGAATGTTAAAACATTAAAGGGTTTCAATGCAAGATATTAAAAGCTGTTTCTTTATTAGTTATCAATATATTTGATTAGAAAATAAAAGTACCTGAGCAAAGGCCCTCAAGAAGTCTATTAGTGCTTCTTTACTAAAAGGTTCGATTTAATTCAATCACAAAGCTTTTCTCTTGATTACACAGAGATAAACCCAAGCTCTCGGTTGGACCAAATGTATGTTTAGAGCAGACAGATTAAAACACATTAGTCCTTAAGCACATGATAAAGATTTGCTGGGGGAAAGGCGGGGTAGGGGTAAAATTCAGTATCCCTAGGATCACGATTAATTGACGGAAGCGGGAAGGGGTTGTGGGAGTAAAAGGGCGGTTGGGGGAGTGGGGGAGAGGAGCTACCGGACTACGTGCAATTACAAAACCACAGAACCTGCGAAGCTTTCCTACATCTGCGTCGTCCATTACAGTGAAGCTCACAGATTTCATTCACCCGTAAAGGTCGCGACAAAATGGTTGACAGAGAAACTTAATCATGATTGAGACGCGCTAATTTGTTTGATAAATCTCTCTTTTTTTTTAACAAGCGCTTACATCAAGAGTGTGATAAATAGGGACTCGGACCCACTTCGGTCTTCTAACGCACTACTCTCGCAGTAGACTCAAATGCTGATGACGGGGAGTTCAAGGTTCGAATATCGGTTGTATGTATTGAGGGTCATTTTCCAAAAGTATTTTTCCACTCTACTTCTAGGAAAATGCGGATAAACTTCCTTTAATGTAACCCTTTTCATCCCTAAAACCATTAGCCTAATTAATACATAAGCGTATAACCCAAATGGTTAGTAAAACGTGGTGATAAAAAAAAGGACTGGGATCTCACAACGGAACGTTAATCAGTCGTAAGCCATCCCTTTCCATATCAAGTAAACCCTATATTTTCTATCCAACTTCTATTTTCTTGTACATTTAACAAAATTGTTACTAACAACTTAACCTAAGGATAGGGATAAGGATATATTCTGAGTAAATAAACCCAATTTACATGAAGAGAAGATAGGTAAACCACAGTATTAAAAATGTACATGATTAAAATCATTTCAATTGCACTTGGCGAGAATTCTAACCTCAGCCTCTTTTTGTCATCAACAATCCAGTTTTTTAAAGACTGACACCTTAGACCATGAGGCCACCAGTGAGAAAAAATACTAAATTAAATTCTTACTGGTATTCGAACCAGATTCTTTCAGAGTTAGATAATCATCTTACTACCCCAAGAATTCCACAATATAAGCCACAATATAAGGGATGATAGTATAATTAAGATGAAATGCACCCACAATGATGTGTAGAGAGTTAGAGAGAGGTAAGCCATTTTAGATAAATTCACCTCAATAAACCCGGCCATGATTCGAAACCAGCCATGCCGATCACCTTCAAACCAGACAAGACGAGACTTGACTTTTTGACCCCACGCACATAGCTGCCAGCTATGAAATATACATTTATAATTGAGTCTCACACAATACTAGTCCGACCTATTGCACCTGTGTTGTAATTATTTATAGCTCGGTGCAAAACCACGGAAATAAACCTTGTTCTTGATTTTTTTTTTAATAAACGTTTGTAACAGTGGCTTTGTGATAGATTTAATTTGAAACATAAATCACACCATACAAAGTTTTACAGAATAATAGTAGGGCCTATTGTTGGATGTCTGTTAAATAATAATAATAATAATACCAATATTAATTCAAATATATTTAGAATCTAAATGTATATTACATAAAATATTACATACAAATTCCAAACCCATAAAAGTTCATAATCAGGTCATTCAGTCAAATAATTAAATGTATATATAAAAACCTTTTACACGATATAGTAGGCCCTGATAATATTAAAAATAATAACAATAATATATTTCCTGAATTGGTGGGCAAGCGGACTAAATGTAAAACTCATCTTGTCTGGTTTGTCCTTAACCAGAAGGTAAGGGGTCAAATTCCAGTTGAGTTTACCAGGGAATAGTTTTTTCTAAATTAGTTAACAATTTTTTCTAAAGTTTACCTTCCTTATTCTATTAGCGTGGTTAAAATATATATAGTCAGTACGGGTATTAAGACGGCGGTGGGAAATTAAATCAATATACTAATCGGAAAATGTTCTTCGAGATTGAAATAAAAATTTTGATTGTGATTTTGTGAGTCCTGTGAACTTTGAACAACTTGGAAATTATAACCGTTATTTAAAACTTCGAGTTATTTAAATAAAATTAAAACAGTCCAAGGAAAAATAAGATGTAGTTATTTTTTAAACATATTTTTAAAAACATAGTATTAAATTATATAGTAATTGTAATAATGTAAGAAAGGTTTGACAGCTAAGCTAAGTTTAGTTAGTCCCCATCGTACCTAGCTAAATGTATATATGATGTTGGAATTGATTTCCGATTAGTTCAAAACTATTTCATTTGGTGAAAGAGATAGTTACCTTTCACTAGAGCTGACCGTCTAAAGTTTAGTTTTTATTTATTTCAGGTTAGGATGAGTAGTTACCACTACTACCAACCTATTACTACTAGGGTTTTGAAAAAAAACTCACAAAATTTTTATTTAGGACATTACTTGATTATTGCTTCGTGTTAATTTAAAAATTCAAGAAATGCCATAACACTTTCAGTGGATGTCTTTTTAATTGAAAAAAAATTGTCTGAACAGGTAGCGAATTAAATTACAGCATATACTGTTTGAATAATATAATCTGTTGAGAAGAATGGAAAAGGGGAAGCTTTCTTGCATATTGACGTAAAGGTAAAATATTTCCAAATGGTAAAAAACAAATTAGATTTCCTATGTTATAAAACAACATATAGATATAGTTTTAGTACAGGGTAGACCTCTCTGTATTTTTTTTTATGCTTACATTCGCGATGAAATAAGAAAAGTGGGCTTCGCGTGCGGCTTTACCGGCAGAACTCGCCTGGGAGTTGGGGATGACAAGCTTAAATTTGAACATAAGCCCGGTAGAGATACACAGGTTTCCACTCCGGCAACCCTATTAGACCGGTCGATACTCACACGCCAAAATTAGACTGTGTAACAAGGCCATCCAAAAGCAGGTGGGAACCAAACTAAACTCGTTGAGACCTTCAAACGGTCCTTGATATTGTGGAGAGCTCGGTAGCACACACAGTTTCACAATCCATTGGCAAGTATAAATCTTTCAAATTAACGTATTTTAGTCATTTATATAAATATATACATATTGGTTTTAAATGTCTACATGTATTAGAAGCATATATATATATATGTATGAATACAGGGTGTTCGGAAACTTATAACCCAAACTGAACATATAGTGTGTTTGATTCAAAAGTAATAAAACATCCCCATATACTTACATCCGGAAAGCTATGCTAATACTATTAAATTGTGTTAAAAGTTTTGACGTACAGCGCCGGGAGAGCAAAGCTGTTCAATCAAGCGTGTGTAACAGGTTGAATAGGAGATAGGCGCGTGGTACTGCACACCTCGACATCTTGGAGCACAGCAGAAGAACATACCACAATTAATAGTAAACAACATACCAGTCCATCTAGAAATGCGAATACGTTCTGAGGGTCATCATTAACGGTCCTACATCACAGGAAATGCTTTCCATTATAAAATGTGCAGTGCCACGCGCCTAGCTCCTATGCAACTTGTTGTACACGAATGCCTGAACAGCTTTGGTATCCAGGCGCTGTACACTGAAACTTTTAACACAATTTAATGGTATTAGCATAGTTTTCTGGATGTAAGTTTATAAGGATTTTTTTTATTACTTTTGGTTAAACAAGCTATATGTGCAGCTTGGGCCCGGAGTTTCCAAAAACTCTGTATATGTACGCATAAATGAGACATTTCTCAGTTTCATTAAATGGGATTTTCACAAATGGATTGAGCTGTGAATTTGAAAATAAAGATCTCTAAATGGAATAACCGTTAGCGAGATTTACTATACGTAGTCTGATTATTGTGGGACGAGACTTACAGAAATATCAAACATATTTGTTTGCGGCCAACATTTTAATTCGTTGTTAATATAATTTCATATATATTGATGTTAACTTTTAAAATGAAAGTAGCAGATCGCACGGCTTTAATTGTACATGTATGGAAACTGTTTATTAAGATTTATAGCTGTCAAAAATATCTGCATATTTAAAACACGCTGTAAAAACCCAGTGATTTGAGAGTAGTATGAGCTATGGAAGGCTAGACTAACTAACTTATAATTTAATACTTTTATTGTACGACGGGCTGCGTGCGCATCATACTACCCATCCGGGCTGTTCGTATTTTCACAATAGTTAGGTGGGGATGAAGAAGGTAGAATTTAGATCAAATATACCAGCATTGGGGTGAATAGATTGTTTAAGAAACATATAAGGGGAAAAAAACCCATTGCATCTGGCTGGGATTAGAGAGAGATTCTAACTCATCACTAACAAATCAGACTAGACGAGATTCATTCCTTTGCCCACGTGCACATTGGTGCAGGCTACTATTTATTATTCGAGTAAGCTTACACACACACACACACACACACACACACACACACATATATATATATATATATATATATATATATATATATATATATAATTTTACTCGAAGAATAAATAGTACATTTGCCTATCTATCAACTTTTCTATGCGTCAATCTCTGATATGTAACTTTTATGTTTGGTTCTCTCTCTCTTTCTATCTATATTATATAGCCAAACATATTATATATACGTATATATGGTCAAGCATCAAAGTTACAGTTTGCATTCCACATTTTGAATTTTTGTTCTTCACCGCTCAGTTGGAAAAAAACAACCGATGGCGAAAGAATACTGAGCATTCTGTGAAAGTAGGGCAAGTTCCTCGCGTGCTGAGCGCCCACGCAATATATATTCGACAATAATTGGTAGCGGATAAAGACAAGTTCAATCTACCCCCCTTTTTCGATGGGTAGAAGTAGGGAGGAAAGGATCCATTTAGAGGTAAGTCAACCCGGCGGTTTGAGGGAAGTCGCGAACTACTCTGGGGCCCTATTCTAAAACTTTACATTGTATTATTATTATTACTAGCACCGCGTCTTACTACCCGTTCGGGTTATACGCACTTAAGCTAATGTGTAATGGTAGGGTGATTGTGAGATGAAATGGAGGACCTACAGTTTAACGTGGAATCCGAACGGGTAGTAAGACGCGGTGCTAGTAATAATAATAATACAATGTAAAGTTTTAGAATAGGGCCCCAGAGTAGTTCGCNGGTTTGGTAATCAGATAAATCTGTGCCGGGACCGAGGATTGAACCCCGGCCGCCAGCACAAAAGTCTGACACCCTACCCCTAGACCACCAGGTCACCTTTTACATTGTACAACTCGTAATAGTGAAACATACTATTCATAAACATGGGGTTGTAGCACAGTAATTACGAACTAACATAAAGGGTCAGTTTCGTAGTCAGATTGAGTACGCCTAAAGTGTGACGCTGTACTGAATAAATGACGACCCCTACCTAGATCAGAACGGAATGGTCAAGTTTCATATGCGAAAGTTGCCCATTATTTAGTTAGTAGGACAACCCAGTTATAAAATCGTGGCATAATTTAGGCCCCTTATGAGGTCAAACTAACTTATCTATCCACTCAGGCATACTATGTACCAAAACACAGTGGGAATTCAAATGTGTTGTGAAATTTGTTTAAATCTATAGACCCATACAGTTTTTACAAAACCTTAAAAACGTTTTTTATGACATTAGAAAACCTATCCTAATAGCGTCCATTCGGTCACATATTAATGAAAATTATATATCGATGTGGTGTTCAAATTTTTTTCTTAAATTAATGCAGATGAATATAAATACACGATTTTTTAACACTGCGTTTTGCCCCTTGTTGGGGTTACCGTATACACATAGGTACTAATTACGTTAACGTGTTAGTGATGAATAAGGTTGAATTTAGAGGTAGTGTGCCCACATTTGCTTGAAGTAATAGTGGAAAGCCATATATGGAAAACAACACTCAGTGCATCCTACCAGAATTCGAACCTTGATCTCCCTGTCATTGGCAGTCTAGTCTACGAGAGTGACGCCTTAGAACATTCAGCCACCGAAGCAAGTTAAATACACCTGACATTCCTGAATCTAACTATACACTGTCTCAACTATATCATATAGTTTAAGTCGGTGATAGCCAGTAATACACTCTTTTTGAACTGCGCATCTTTTTGTTACACTCAATGTTCTCATTTTGTCTGTCTTAGACATGAGTTAATTTGTTTTGTAAGCCGTGACTTACTAACTTGGATCAGAGAGTGAATATTAAACACTCCAACATTATTTTTGGTAGTAATACATTTGAATGGGAGCTCGAAAGGATAGTAAAACGCAGTGAAAAAGGTTAAAAGAGATTTACATGCAAACAGTATCAAATCAACAGAGATTACCAGAGCGCGACTTTCCCAGTCATCCATGAGAGACTTCGCGGATGGATCCTCAGGACTCCCTCGTCTCACCGGCGTATCCTGCAGCAGCACTATAAGGAAGAATGATGTCCCAGCGTGACTAGAAACCGTCACGGGCTAGGAAGGACGAGAGGGAAGGATACCGCGTCAGTTCACCGCCGACGAACTCACCCCACGTTAAACGAACCAGCCCAGTTTAGGTGAGCCATTACGAAGCATTATCGGATCCGGACTGGTGGGAGTGTAAGGGACGTAAAGTAAGGGAAGTATTTTTGTAGTTTTTATAGCAAAGCAGTTTTTTGGTCAAAATAAATCAAAATACTTATCAAGTACAAAAATAGATTATAATTTTCTTCACATGATGATATCAACAGTGATTGAATATCTGTCGAGGGTGTCCTGAAATTGTATGACGATTTCTATTCATTTGAAAAGTTTATCATCTAATGCCGCTATGGAGATATTCAAGAACTGTTGATCTATCATACGAAGAAAATTAAACAATGTTTTACTGGAGAGTTATTTTATTTATTTGTCTTTATGATGACATTGTAAACCCTATTATAATAGCGTTCATAAAGTCATAGACTGATAAAAATAATATATAGATTTTATGTTTTATTTGTTATAAAATTATTATTATTAGCACCGTGTCTTACTACCCGTTCGGGTTATACGCTTTTACGCTAATGTGAAAATGTTAGGGTGATTGTGAGATGAAATAAATGGAGGACCTACAGTTTAACGTGGGATCCGAACCATGGTGGAGGCCTGGCATTCCACACATTTACAAGTTGTGATTAATACACATCTTTACAAAGGTGAAGAAAGGGTTTGGCAATCAGATAAATCTGTGCCTTGTTATCAAATAAATGCAAATTAATCTAAATATACTTTTTTTAACACTGCGTTTTACTACTTGTTTAGGTTACACGCATATGTACTAATTACGATACTGTGGTAAGGATGAATAAGGTTGAATTTAGAGGTAGTGTTCTTACATTTGCATGAAGGAAGAGTGGAAAACCAGTGAAGGAAAATCACCTTCAGTACACCCGCCCTGAATTCAAGCCTCAATCTCCTTGTCAACGGCAGTTTACTACTCGACACAGAAAACATTGCGTCTCGTGGTCAAGTGCTGCAATCGCTCTAGAATATGAAAGGCGAAGGGGTGAGAGGTGATACCCATAGCGCTATAGTACAGTCAGTACCAAATGACAAGTGGAACATAAGTCCTTCACTGTTAATATTTAGTATAGCACGCTTATTTGAAGCCATTTTAAAAACACTTTACGTACCTTGTAATTAAAGTTGATAAGGTATCCGTAATGTTTGTAAAAAGGTAAAATAAAGTAAAAACATTCCACACAAAACTACTGAAATTCCTAAACCATCGAACTTACGCACCCCCCTCGGTAAGTTGACCCCACAGTGTACACACCAGAACGACGAGATAACGATTGATGACATGTATCATTGGTCCCCCCCATTCCCCCTTCATTTTTCAAGTAGTTGGTATTCTTTTCGCATGAAATGTTTACTGTGTCAAATAGTAGTTTGACCCCAGAGTGACGCCTTATATTATGCTGCCACCAAGCCAGGTTTCAAAAGTGTTAAAATAATGGAATCATTTGAAACGGAATTTTAACACCAAGGTTCGAATCCCATCCGGGTGCAGTGAGGGAGGATTTTTTTCTAAATGGTTTAACACTCTTCCTTCACAATAATTCGGGTGCATTTCATGCAAGACTATACCTTACTAATCCCTATCTCATAAGCGTAGGCCTAATTAATGTATGCGTGTAACCTGAACGGGTACTAAGAAACGGTGAAAACAATTAAAATAATATGTGTGGCGTGTGAGAGAAGCGGCCAGGCTTGTGCCAGTGACTATACTCCGTCGTATATGCAGCCCTCTCGGCTCGTCTGAGCGCACAAGTAGAGCAGACAGTTCCGGACTTTGTAGGAAACAGTTCTCAGGTAATGAGCTCACTACTACCGCCCATACAATGAAACGACCCGGATACGCTGGTGATCTCGTGCAGGACTTTCACCCCATGACCCTATTGACAAGATTTTATGACATCTACTCGGGGTAGTGATATCGCTTTGATTCCAAATTCAGTCCACATCGGTAGGCACGCACGGATTAAACGTCGAGCTCATCTAGTTTGGTTCGCCGGTGAGGTGATTAGGGACCCCAAACGGTTGTACTGAAGGGGAGCAGGCAAAGTTATAGACAACCAAGTGGTCGACACGAGAGGTCAAAGTGGTGGATAGCCAACTGCTAGACACGAAGAAACGACATGGACCAAGTGATAGACACGAGCTGAACCATGTGTTAGACAAACAACCTGTAGACAAAATGAAAAACCTTATTTGAAAGGCTAGGTGGGCCAAGTGGCCGACACGACTTGGACCAACTGCTAGACAAGCTCATGTATAGGGGTACAACATGATAGACAACCAAGCGGTCGACTCAAGAAGACCAACTGCTCGACAAACTTTGATATCCAGTTAAGAGTGAGCTAAGTGACAGAGCAGTTAATTCAATACACGATTGTCCTTGTTTACACTCATTTAAAAAAAAAATCCCCAACCCGTCAGCTTAACCTCACACTTCTTGGCATATTTTTGTATGTTTTGCTAAAGTAAAAATGTAGGTGAGAATAACTCCAACTAATGATGACCTTATAAAAGAATATCACGAATTGAAAAGTCACAATTAATTCCGCAACGCTGGCTGCAACATTAAAGAACAGTGAGCTCTGGTCCACACGTAAAAACTGTCCACACGTAAAAACTATATTATTTTTATGTTAATATATTAGAGGTGAGTAGGGTATAATTTAGAGAAAATATACCCGCTTTTCCATGAAGAAAGACTTGAAAACCATTGAGTAAAAATTCCTTATTGGCCGTTATTTAAACTTGAAATTTGACAACAGTTTTAAAATAGTATGTAAAATTAGTAAACGGCAATAAGCGACAGTAAAAAGTATTTTTATTGTTTTTCAAAGAGATAATTTTAATATCTATCCTGTATATCTAGTGCTACATATTTTTAATTTTTAGCACCACGTTAAACCTACTATAGCGTTACTACCCGTTTAAGGTACAAGATCCAAACCATCAGGTATGAAGGAGCGGGTGGTAAGATGATGGATACATCGTTTAAGGTAAAATATCCAAGCTGTCAAGTTTTAAGGACCGGCTGGTAAGCGGGGTGGTTGGTAAGAGGATGAATTGGAGCTGGATAAGATCTGTATGATCATGATCGAACCAGACTACCTTTTGCTCAGGATGGGGACTGGAAGTTGTGCAGATCAAGGCTGGGGGTAGGAGACTGGGAGGAGGGGAGAGGAGCGATTGGCGGGCATGGTAAGAGAAGGGGATGAAGGTTGGGAGGAGAGTACGGGATGGAAGCTGGAATCAAGACTCAAGGGAGGAGGGGATCTGCAAGTGGAAGAACGACAAATACAGGGACATAAGGTACTCTTGTGTAATTAAGAGTCAGGTTAGCTTAGGTTATAGGAGAAAGTAATCCACCCCATTCAATGTGGTGGATCAATGTTAACCTTATGGGATAAAGTACTCCAGAACTGGCATTTCAACCACTACTACTATATTATAACTTGTCTGTCCCTTGAGCCACTCTCAATTGGATTTATCTCGATGTTGGTCGAGCATTTGGTCCTCTCGTGTCGGCCGCTTGGCTATCTATCTATCACTTTGTCCTCTTATATGAGAGCTTGTCTATCACATGGTCCAGCTCGTGTCGATCACTTGGTCCATGTCGTTTCTGGGTGTCTAGCAGTTGGTCTGCTTACAGAACTGTTCTCTCGTATCGACCGCTTGATTGTCTATCACTTTGTACTCCTATACATGAGCTTGTCTAGCAGTTGGTCCAAGTCGTGTAGGCCACTTGACCTACCCAGTCTCCCAAATAATTTTTTATAGTTGGTTGAGCAGTTTGTTGTCAAACAGTTTGCTGTCTAGCAGTTTGTATGGTTGACGTACTGAAGGAGGTTTTCCCTAAGCGGTTTACCATAGTTGTGTTTTTCACGAAAATGCGGGTGCATTTCCTCTAAATTATACCATAATTATCGCTACCTTAGAAATTTAATAATGCGGACAGTCCGTTTCACTCCACAGATAGCAGCTAACCAAAATAGGTAATACAGCTAGAACCGGGCGTCACATTGTAGTGAAGTTTTCTGTGTTATTCTTTAGAAAACACTAGAAATATTGAGAGCAGTGTAATTGATTAAACATATTTTTTTAAATATAACAAAACTGAAGGATAATTATTTTAAATTAAAACACTATTTCGAAGTCAATTTAAGAATCCAAAAAACCGTGCTTAGGTATTCGTGTATTTAGTGCTTAAATTAATGTACCTATCAACCGTCTCGGTGGCGTAGTTAGCTAACGCGCTAGTTTCGTGTTTATCTATACTGCCGAGGACGGGTAGATCAAGGTTCTAATCTCAGTCGGATTAACCTTTGGGTGGTTTTTCTTAAATTGTTTTCCACTCTCTCTCCAGGGATATTCGGTTTCACGTCATCTAAATTTAACCCTCTCAAATTCCTAACTCATTAACCTAATTAGTATTTAAGCGTATATCGTAACGGGTGGCAAGACAAGGTAATAAATAATAATAATAATAATAATAATAGCCGACAAACCCTGATGATGTACGAATTTAAGAAACACGTGCACGAAGTACCCCGGTTAATCGCGTATCTAATATCCCGGCAAATAGTGTATATAATTCCATGGCTAATCAGTTATGAGATGGTCTCTTAATACGGGGTGCAAGCATAATAAATAATTACTACGGTAACCTTTTGTCATGATTGGCTAATTTACCTCTGTTTTTAAAAAGGTTATTTCTATATCGATACAACTTATAATAAGTTCCCACTGTTGGAGTGGAGGGGCTACGATTGCATCCCGCTCCACAGGTTGCGAATCCTCTTGGCGAGAGGTAGGTGGGAAGGGAGGGAATGCAATGTTGAACAGGCGCCGTCAGCAACACACCGGAGCCCGTGGCGTTGGGTGGAGAGTGTTATCTGAAAGGACGCCACGGGATACCTCGATTAAACACCCCTTCACTTCAACACGTCCTTTACAAATTGGAAATGGAGAGTGAGGAAAGTCAGAAAACATTATGTTCTTTTTTATGTTTGGTAATGATGAGTTACATACTATGTACTGTTCAAGACATTGTTAGGATAATCAACTCTCGCAAATTACGGTAGGCAGGGCATGCAGCGCCAATGGGAGAATAAAGAACCAAGTTCAGGGTATTGACTGGCAAACCCAATAAGAAGAGACCATTGGGAAGACCTAGACGCAGATGGGAAGATCACATTAGAATGGAGTTAAAAGAGATACGGTGTAATGAGGTGGACTGAATAGAACTAGCTCAAGATGGCGTACTTTTGTAAGTACGATAATGAACTTCTGAGTTCCTAATGACATGGAGTAAGTAATAATTGAGGTGTTTAACGTGCACTTTCTGAACCGACTGATCATATTTTAGAGCACGGCCTCTCTCTCTCTCTCTCTCTCTATATATATATATATATATATATATATATATATATATATATATATATATATATATATATATATATAATATATATACACATATATATATATATACACATATATACATATTAGTTTAGATCTCACTCCAGACACAACATCCAATTATTAGTTATTTTCACTCTTTACATTGAATTGTTGATATAATAGTGGTTAAAGACAAAATAATATATCAGTGTTCTCAGAAAAATTGCATTAATTAAAGATAAAATTACACTAGGTTATGCTATTCTACACTTTTATATTAAGCATAGACATTTAAGGTACCCTTTAAAAATATAAACATATTTTTTTGCAGTCATAACAATTTAATATATTATCAGTAATATTTTATAGATATTGATAATATCTAACAAACGTGACATCTGTAGATGACATTACTTCACATACGAATATGTGAAAGTATATATAATCGATTTTTCTAGCTGTTAGATATTTTATTCGTAATAAAATTTGGATTTACTTTGTTTTTTAGAAAAATTAACTGTAAAAATAACTGAAAATTCAAACTTCATTGACATATCCCGATTTTTCCTTGGCGTTTCTAGTTCCTCTGTTTTCCAGGTGTATAAACTTTGAAAAAGTTTTATTAGAAACACGATTTTATAAATAACTACTTTTTAACACATAGGTTATTAAAGGATTAATATAAGGGGAGAGTCTAACAGATAAGGTGTTTTCCCATTAGCGTGGAAATGGTATGGGAGATCCACAGGGAGGAATCACATGTGGAAAAAAACCTCGTGCATCCGAAAGATAATAGAACCTCAACCACCTCATGCAACGGAAATCCTGGCTATTGCCAGATTGACACCTTAGAATGCGTGACCACTAGGGTTGGTTGAAGGAAGGTTATTTATTCATGAAACGCATATACAATACTTGTTAAAAATAAGGTATAGCTTTATTCATGAATTGTACACTTCGCTTACCATGAAAGGTAGCAGTATTACCTTGACGGATTACACAGTTAACTAATATTGTAGAGATTTTTTTAAATGTATTTGACAAAAATAGATATTAATGCATAATCTTTAAACATTAACTAAAACTTTAAAAATAAAATACTTGTTTCCCCACTTATTAAAATTAGAGCGGAATAATTGTTCAACCACGAAATAAAGGCAGAAAATTATTTTTAACTTTTTTTTTTAGAATATTTTATTTAACATTCATTAGTTACTGAGCTAACACAGGTAACCTCAAAGTATAAATGCCGATAGTGATAGTTAAAAATAATAATGTGACTATAATATGTAGGTATAGTTAAAAGTAATTTTAACAAATGTATCAAAATGACATATTCTAATAAATACTGTAGCTCAAACAGCATGTTGAAGTTAAGGTTGATTTTTGATATTTTTACCCCATTGTTAAACATAGATACAAAAATGTTTAATAAACTTATCATTAGTTTTATATATTATTTATTAAATTATATCATTTTTCAAATACAAACGGTATATGTTCTTGACATAACAGTAATTTATTTATATAAAATAAATTTTAGCGAATACCGTTGGTAGAACTATACCATACAATATATACTTGCTTTCATTACGTTGTATTGTCCTGAAAATGTTCAGATCCGAAAGAATTTAATAAGGTACAATTTATTTTTCAGTAGAAGACAATAAATATGAAACACCTCCTTATTGCTTTCATTTTATTACCGGAGGAATGAAGAGAGAAGAAAATTAAACTTTGTTGAAGTGAGGAAAAACAATCATAGCAATATTCACATATATAAATAAATTGTGGTGGTTAGAAATGTTACACAAACCAAATAAAACAATAAGCTACTAATTAATTACATCATATAAATACGATATAGCTACATATTTGTTCGTTCAAATCTTTCTCCTATATCAATTGACCTTGCTGCGATGTGTGGGAGCAGTAAATAAGAGGAAGGAGAAAAACTCATTCTAATGGTAGTCAAGTACTAGTTTCTAATTATATGTTACAGTGAATGTGCTGAATTCGATATTTTGTGCATTATAAGGAATGTGTGATAGGATCCTTGTTGGATCATTCAAGTGGCAATTTATCAAACATAGTACTAAGTTTCGATGATCAATATATTAATTATTTTTTAGCATTACGTCTCACATAACCGTTCGGGTTGTACGCATATGTACTAATTAGGTTAATGTGTTTGGGATGAGTAAGGTTGAATTTAGAGGAAGTGTACTCGCATTTTCGTGGAGGGAGTGTGAAGAAAGATTAAGGAAAAAAAAACCTTTGTACACCCAACCGGGATTTAAACTCTTATCTCCCTGTCATCAGCGATCCACACTATTGAAAGAGTAACGCTTTAGACCATTCGATCAATATAATAATCAAACAAAAGAATAAATCATCAGATTTTAAAATATAAAAACCTTTCTAAGTGAAACGTATATGATGTTGGTTTCAAAGATCTCATCTCCACCCGTCTGATTTTATTGTTGCTTTTCCTATTTTAAAATCATTCAAAAAGATTTCAAGAGTGAATCTGTTTTCCTCCCATAATTCTGCAATGATGTAATAATCTAACTTGAACTTTTCTTGAACTCAACTACCTACTGACGTAGTTCGTTAACGAGGTGTGGAAGCGAGACACGACAGGCTTTCATGCGATTATTCGTCCTCTTTGATGTGTGGTAGTTTACCGACTATAGGCGGAACAATGTTTATTATTCGCTGTGCATGGCCAATACTCGTATATCATCCCTCTTGGTATAGTGGTCAGCGTCCCTGGATATTGATCTGGAGGTGCCGGGTTCGATTTCCAGTGGTACCATAAGCACTTTTCCCGAAAGAGGAGCAGACCTTTGGTTACCATGGTCTGGTTAGTTAAGATTAAGTTAGGTTTAAGATTTCCACTGGTTCTACACTTTAGTAACCACTATCATCACGTCCTTTCATTGTATCACGTGTACACAGCCTACAAGTTATACTTTTGGCAAAGTTTTGTTACGACAAAGAGGCTAAACAAAAAAAAAGGTCTACCTACACTGCGACCTAGTTAGATAATGCCTCTATCACGATCAAATATTTCATACGCTAAAAAATAATTATATACAGTTGTACATAAACACGAATGTGTTATTCACACCTGTATAGTTCATAGCGGACATATATTAATCGTGGACAAATAACGCTTGTGTGAAGCCTTCTATACATTTGACAAGAGAGGTGGGGATATTCCTAAGTGAACTCACATAGGACTATAATCTACCCTTGCCTCTACCGATGCGATACTGTACGATCTCATCCAGCAACTTGAGAGTCGTAAAACAGATGGGGAGGGGTTGATGAGGGTAGGAAGAAAGGTAGACTGGGGCGAGGTCCAGCAAATAGCAAGGAATGATAAGATGGGGGTGCTGCTGGAAGTGAATTGAGGTAGAAAGAGGGGAGAGTGAAGTAAAAAAAGTAATCACCTCCCAAGATATAGTTCATTTTCCCTTCTCACGTAAACAACCTCCACTCAATCTCAGACGAGGGAACTTTCTACAGCACGGTTCAAATGTTGCCATAAAACCCAAGGATTGAATGTGCTTCCTTTTCTCAACAGCCCTACTAAGGTACGTCATGTGTTTTGGTCCGTTTTGTTGGCTTCAAAATATTAGTTTTTTTTAACCTATATTATATACTCTAAATATTCCCTATAACTTTTTCTTCTATATCAAGTATTTCTCCCCACCCGAGATAACTGAAATTTTTAATTTATTTGAGGTATTTAACGTGCACTTCTTGGACCAACTGATTATCTCAGCACACGACTTATAGACTAACTTAAATCTGGACAGACGCCATCCAGCCCACTGCCGTTAATTCATAGCTCTGAAAGGGGAGGCTCATATTTCACCAAAGATAATTTTTCGGCCATACCAGGGATAGAACCCGGAACCCTTAGCTTAGACGGCAGACATGCTGACGACTGAGCTAAGGTGTCGGACAATTTCTGACATCATTTGCGCTAACGGGGTAGGGGGATACAATTAGAATTTATAGGTTATATACCCACATTTGCGTGGATATTTATTAAAAACCACCATCAGAGCACCCAGCTTGGGTTCGAACCCCAATATCCCCGTTATCAGCAAAAGAGACTCGGTGAACATGAGATTTATTCCATGTGCCTACCGATGTAGCTATGTCAAATTTATATTACACATATTTCCTTTTTTATCATAGTGTCATTAGATTTTATTATCACTGTACACCCAACGCTCCTTTGCACTTGGATTAAAAAAGTAGCTTATAGACAAAAAAATATTATATATATATATATAGAGAGAGAGAGAGAGAGAGAGCGAGAGAGAGAGAAAGATAAATTAAGGTGGGATGGATAGGAAATGACTTGTGACCAGTATTTTTTGCAATTTTTATATTAAAAAAACATGTTTGACCCAAAGAAATAAACTATTGCTCCAGTAGGTCAATTTAGTTTAATTTTACACAAACAGCAATCAATATAAACAATTCTTGGATATCTGTCGTGGGCCTAGGGGTGTTCAAACAGTAACTTCTTAAATTAAGATGAACCAATTCCGATGTAGATGGCAGATATTCAACAACTGTTGAGATTACTTACTATGGGTAGAAAATTAAACTCACAAGTGTCTACTGAAATAATAGTTGTTTTATTTTGTTCAAAAAGGTTTTTTTGTTATATAAATTGCAAAAAATATGGACCTTAAGAAGCGTTTCTTTTCATCCTACCTTAAACTATTTCCAGTCAATATCATGAACACGATCATATATTATTATTTTCGTGCTACATGTCTTGCCTTATCTACGAGACTTAATCATAATAACAATGTCTTGTGATGAGCACAGGGTATGTAAATCATACTTACGTAACCTTCTCCACTCCCCAGTAGCCTCAACTTTTTGGGACCAAATATCTTCTTTGTTTTTGAAAAACCCTAAATTTATGTTCATCGTATAAGGTAAGATACCAAGTTTCACAACCACAAAGAACCGGTAAAGTTATTGTTTTATATATTTTGAGTTTTACATTTCTTGACATACACACCAACTTATTAATTGTTCGACGATCGGAATAAACTTTCATGACGTTTAGTTTTGTTTCCCGGTGATGGAGAATTCAGGTGGTTTTCGCAATGCCATTTGTCTGCCTTTTACTCGGCCTAGAGACGAAACAAATTTTCTGATCGGGATAGAACTTGATATCTACGATTTTCAAAGGGTTCCCCAGATACATTTTTGGAGTTATTGATCTAATAATAAAATTAAGGGTAGTTTACTTAAGGGATAAAGAAGAGTTATTTTTCAAAGTCGGATATAGTAATAAATGTAGATAAAAAATTCGTATCTAGGCAATGCTTACACTAAAAACAAAATTACGTATTACATTTTTCCGGTAGAAGGTACTTTTAAAAAAACGGATGTCTCCTATTTTTCCGTAACTCTATGAGAAATAAATTATTTCAATATAATAGTACTAGACCTATTGGAAATAAAAAACTTTTTATAAATATATTTTTATTTAAAAAAATCCGAGCTATAAGCAAATATATATTTTTAAATGAGATCTGGGAAATGGGGAGTTGAAAAGTTACAGAACTAATAATGTTTCTATAATGGTGCTTATTTTTAAAACAGGCTCTTTGGCGAAATGTGATGCTTTTTTTTTCCAATTGTGTTTTTGTAACAAGGTTTTTTTTGTTTGTTTTACTTACCTTATGATCAAACTTAAGGAAAGATTGTGTTGTCTAGGGAATGCGTTCGTTTTTGTGCGCTCAGTTTGTTGCAATATTATGCTGTGTATTGTCATTCAAATATTCTATTTTAATTTATTTATTGCCATTATTAATTTACTTTAATTTATTTATTGTTTTGAGATTTTCTTTACTTTTATAATTTTTGATTTTGTAAATAGTTGTTTCCTCTATGAGCACATGGACGATACCTTCCACTTTCTGAATTATGAGCAAATGGTTTCATTTTTAGGTCAACAAGATAAAAATACTGTGCGGGGTTCCGTGCTATTTATTTTATAAATATTGTGTGAAGTTACCTTCTCAAAGTTAAACTTTCCTAATCTCTTCCTCTATATAGTAGTTAAGCGCGATACACCGGATGGGTGGTAAGGTTCAGTGACAAAATTACATATTCAACACGAACAAAAGGTTTTAAAAACCATCTTAATATTAAGAATTAAAATTACACTGAACATAAGCTTTTGTAAAAAAAAATTTGATAGGTTTTTTTGTAGGAAAATGTGTATCTATTAGTTACTAATGTTTCTAAAACAATTTTAATATATTTATACATCAATTCATTTTATCTGCAGCTATTACTGATGGATGTTATTAATATATATAAAAAAACACAAATAATAACATTACCAAACAAACATGAACATTATTAGAAACAAAAAATATCGATAAATTTGATTAATGTTGGCCACAGAGAAATATGTTTGAAGTTTCTAAGCTGTTTTTCCAACCAAATCACTGTATATATAATAAAATTCCCTGAAATTGTTCGGGTTTACAAAACAACATTTTTTTAAAAATTTCTTGGGGAATAACGATTTTTCATGTTGTTAAATTGATCGTTTGTATTTTTTTAAATATATTTATCATATATATATATATATATATATATATATATATATATATNGTGTGTATATATTTGAATTAACTAATTCATCTGTTTATATTAAGTTATGATACTTATGTAGTTGCACACTTCCATTATTTATTATCAATAGGTGCTGTATTCGTGGATTAATTCAATGATACCAATTATTTACAAGTTTATTACTTAATCCGAAAACCCGATTTGAACTAAATATCAAAGGGAATTTTCAAATAATTTCAAGTTTTTAAAAATCCATTCTAGGTAAACCACCGTTAAATTAATTCACTTTTAAAAAAACATATCATGTTATCATGTAAAATAATCCACAAATACAAACTTTTAAGAACATCATTAGTGTTATTTTCAAAAGCGGCATTAATAAACTCCTACCCATTAAATAATTTTTTAAATGAAAATAATTATGAATTATGTATAATGTAAGCAATTTGCCAGATAACCATTTTGAACCAAATCGTTAAGAGACCTTTATACATATTTAAAAATTAGTCATTAATAAATTACCCTTTAACAAATGTTACCACAAAAAAGTGACTAGTTTTATTTGACAGGCCTAGAACTCTCTTGATATCCATTAAAAATAATATTAGAACCATTGCTAAAAAATGTGTAACTAAAAAATAGCACTCATCAGTAAACTCACCTTAATTTGAGGGATAAGGACAACATAAAAAAGTATTTAGTTATCACTATATAAAAAGTTGAAAAAAAATCCATCCAACCGTTTCGGGTTTAAGTCCAGGGATCGACATACGGAATCGTAGAATCCACATTTTTGGGTTCAGGGTCACATAAAACGTAAAATTCACCATAGTTCTTAGGTAAGAAAAAATTTCAAGTTACAAGACTTTCTATTTATATGAAAAGGTACAAAAAAGAAACTAATAGGCGATATAATTTTACTATAACACTTTTTGATCGTCAGATCGTCAGATATAAATAAGCTTGGCCGAATACAATAGTTAGGTGACATTTTACTCAAGTCAGAGAAGTAACATAAATATAATAGTATATTATTCTAGGATATAAAAAAAATCCTCTCAAAGAACTCCCCCCTCCCCTCCGCTCCAAGAAAGTGTGTGCTAATGCCTTCTGCACATGCCATATAAGAATAAAATATATGCCTCGCAATGTTCAACACTAAAATTAATCTACAAATTCATTATTAGAACACGAAGCACACATGCTTACTGAATAATGTAAAAATGGTGTGAAAATGATGTAAAAATCTTTCGTGCGAAAACTCAATTAAAAAAACACAAGAGATTTGAATTTAGATTTAAAATAAGAGTAGCATAAAACCAGGCCACATTTTAAATTTGTTAAAATTATTATATATTGCTACGTGGCTTATTAAAAAACCAAAATAAACTGGTTTGATTTCCGAAGGCAGTTAAAATAAATAGCTATATGTGTATGAAAAAAATAGACGTGAACCCACGATAAAGCTATACCACCACCATTAGCAATGATAGTGCTAGCATTTGTGGACAGATGGTCATTTGGTCAGCACAACGATACCTCAAGCCGTTAATCGCAGTTTTATAAATCGCAGCTGCTAACTAACTAGCTCCTTTTCATGAGGCCGAGTTTTATTTCGTTACAGACCCACTGCTTCATAGAAAGATACTCGAAGCACCAGGGATCGAAACCGAGACCTCTGTGATCTAGTGGTCAGAGTTTCTGACTACTGATTCAGAGACGGTCTTATAGATCAGATACTTAAGCTATGTTCACGTTAATTTGGTGGTTATCTTTGATATGAAAATATGTTGCTAACCTAGATTAAACTCGTTTGTAAACCATATCCCTGTGTGTGTAAAATGAACGTTATATTTATAAATAATAAAATATTAACATCTGTAAATTAATACATGTACTACCTCGCAAGAATATGTGTATATTGCAACAGCCTTTAAACTAAAATAAAAGCCTGGGTATATATATATTTACTAGTGCATATAGATATAAAAGTTTTGTAATCGCGACAATTTTTTTTCCCCTCTCTAGGTATTATTATGGTTTTTAATGTTTTATGCCCCCAGACTTAAAAAGCGAGTTTAACAATATTATGTCTGTCCCCATGTCTGTATGTTTTGTCTGTACCTGCGACTACATTCAAGGCGGTCTGAAGAATTGCGTTCATACTTTTTATATTAGGATTTTTGTTCAAACTTCTAGATAAATCGTGATTTTGATTTTAGCTCTAAAATGAGATTAGTTTAGTGATGTGTAATTTTTGAAAATTCTAAATTTTTCAAATATCTATTAAGATTTTGTTTAAAATATGTATGTGGGGAGTGTTTACATAGTAAATAAGAATGTATGTTTTTTTCTCCCTAAAAATAATATTTATATAAGGTTAATTTACTAAAGTGGGTTTTACACCATGTTTTACCAGTTATTACTAGCATGCCAACATGATAGTTTAAACCTCTACTTGCATGCAAATTAAAGAGTATGCATTGCGCATGTTCTGCTAGCACGAATATTCTAGCGCTCGAATAATTTGGCGCCATTAGCTAACTGTCACGTCAGCTGAATGTGCGCGCTAGTTGTAAACCTCGATTGATGCACCAATCACAGCTTGCAGAGAAGTGCAGTGCTTTGCTTAGAACAGTTGTGTTGTACTCAACTATCCCGCAAGTACGAGTAAATCCTTGCACGGTACTCAAAAAGCGTGTAAACCTTTACTTGAAAAACAGTTGGACTGGCATAGGTATTGGTACGAAACACATGTGAGAGTATATGGGCCTATATTAATGATTATTGAAAATAATTTATATGATAGAGTGTGCTCGATTTTGACGTATAATTTATTTTAAAGGGTTGTTCCATATTAACACATGGCTCATATATATTTGACAGTTGAAAGCAGTCTTTATGAACTCAATTAATGATTACTAAATGATTTGTACATATCGGTAGGAACTTGTACTCTCCATGAATTTACGCTAGATACATTATCATTATAGCGTGTGAATGGTGTAAAATTAATGTTCATTTATGAGAGTAATCGGTAGCAAAACTTAGCTTGGTTGTGTATAATTTAGAAAATATAAATAAAGTTACTGTCTTTTTAATTAATTACACAATGGTAATAAATTAATTCTGTTGGTTAACAAAGAAAAAAGGTTATAACTGATTTATAATTTAGAGAATTAATTATTTCGAGAAATATTTACTGGTTTAATAAGTTTCAACCATATAAGAATTTTGGTAGGAAGAGCCTTTGCTAAGCATTACAAAAGTTACTAAAAATACTTTCATATAGACAGCCGGCAAGTCACGTGATCTGCAGCTGTCAGTTTTGTTATATAGTGCAATTAATTACCTTTGAAATTATATTAATATCAAAGTAAAATGTTATCAAAGAAAGTTAACATTTTTTAGTTTATTTTTTACATATTCTAAGAGTTTCTTTTACAATTTACCACTAAACTACACTCAAGTCGCAATAAGAAGTAATATATTGGACAGTCTGTTCCCAATGCTAATAGAACTATTCTTGTGTATTTATACGCATGTGTTTTTATAATTGCAAGATTTATAAATATACATTTTTTTACTTTCTCTCGACACCTCGGAGAGAGAAGTATTGTGACTGTCAAAAAAATCGAACTCGAGATGTTGATAAATGTCGACGTTTCATGACTCCCTGAAACCTAAAAAGTGGTTTTCGTGATTCCCTCTGTCTGTACCTCAAGCTAGAGCTAAAACTATTTTACTGATTGGGCTAAAACGTGGTTTGTATACTGAAGTGAAAAAGGAGGGGACAAAAAAACAATTTTCTCAAAATTCGCTCCAATGGTTTTTATTAAATTGTATGTCTAGTTACTTTTTTATAAAATAAACAAGATAGCAATTCTCATTTACTCAAGAAAATGACTGAGGGTACTTTACATGAGGGAAATTTTCCAATTTTAATCATTTCTCCGCAACTATTTGAGATACAAAATAACTTATCGTTGTAAATGTCTATTACTATTAAAGATACAAATCTTTTAAAACCAATAATTTGAGCTATAAGCAAGTTTATAAACGTTTAAATTTTGCTCCTTGAAAATTAATTTGATTCCTATGCTCTTTGGTGGACAAAGATATTTCTCTTTTCCCAGTTTTTTCTTTAACAGTGTTCCTACAGTAGCCCCAGGGCTTCTTTGGTGCTGACTGACAGCTTTCAAAAGTTACCAGACCAAATTACGTATCCCAACGCTGAACCAGATGATCTGCAAAAACATGTGTTTACCAGCTGTCACTTCTGACAGCAAGAATTTAGGTATATACCTAAATGTTGACTGTCAGAAGTCAGCTGTGAGCTGTCAGTCAGCACCAAAGAAGCCATGGGGCTACTGTAGTTCCTAATGCCATGCATGGATAGATTAAGTAACAGTGTCTATAATTTAATTTATGATCTTTGGTGGGATGTTTTTACAACAATGTATAGACCTATTATCTCGGTTCACAAATATTACGAGTTTTTAGTAAATGTATATTTTAAGATAAAAGCAGAAGAAACTCTGTGCGGTGCACCATAACATTTATTTAACAATGATATTGGTTAGCAATAAGTCTATGCACTAGGTCCATTAAATGGTTCTTTTATTTGGGCAAACAACTGGCGTTATCACTTCGAGGACTGACTTGGACCATTATAGACTTTGTCCTCGATTACGTCATTGCGTGTTGATGATCTTAGCAGTTGTCCTGAGACCAACTCATCCAGTTCCCACTCTTTTGAATGTACACTCCGTTTACCAAAAGAGGTAGCACATCTTACTTTGAATTATTACACTATGGCCCTATCTTACAAACAATATGATATAAGAACTAGGCAAGGTAACTTCAGGATAAACGGAGTTAAGATCAAACTTGGATTGATAGGCCTGGAAACGTTTTTTAATCCTTAACACACTTGGTGATTTTAAACGCCCTTTATTTCCACCCACCCTGGATATTAGCATTTTACTATCTAATAGAGTTTAAGTGATGTGTTCCTATAATCACAAGGGTCGAATGGTGGACCACCAATTAAAAACACAACCTAGGGTAAACCGATCCTCCAAATTCTAGTACGTTTCTGTACGATCTAACCTATTCTTCTCGTGTTGCACCTACACAGCTAATGGAAGTTTTATCAAATCTCTTTTGCATTTTTCTCCCCTGTGTTTAACTCAACCATAGCCTTACACGTTTAGTCACACAACATATGTTCGACTCACCGCCATCTTGTTGGCTGCAGACGACGTGTTGAGACAGGATTCTGAGGGGGAGTGCCATGGAACTGTCAAAAGTGATCAGAGTAGAAGTCGATAATGCAAGTTACCTGACTACTTTCAATATTTCCTAAATAAAAGAGAATTTTATCTATTTATTTGACGAATATCCATCTCATCAGTTTAAATGTAGTTTGGTAAGTCCACTTACGTGTGTATGATTAAGAAGGGAAAAAGTTAATCGAATGGGGAATAATAATTTCGATGGAATCAAGTACAATACTTGTTACGAATTTTAAACAACTATAGTAATAATATAACATTACTTTTTAAAACAATTTTTTGAAAACAAAATAATTACATTCTTAATTTTATTGTGTACACATGTTGATTAGATATAAATAACATAGTGTTTGCTGTATAGTGTTGATAAACTATTCTGACATTATTGGTGGATACCTAACACCTATAAACTACTGAATGTGTATGTATTATGGATATTTCTTACTTAAGTTTTTTAATAACTTATATATTCGTTTGTACACTACTTCTTTTTTAACAAAAAATGCCAATATTAACTAATTATATCAATAGTAAGTGTCAAGTAGACATCAACGTTAGATAACAATTATTAATGAACATATTTTCTATTTCCAGTGTATCATAAAATAAGTATTGAAATAGTAAAATAGGGTTGTCTTTAATATAATATAATATAAAGGTTTGAACGACAGTTTTATTTTAATTGTACTAAAATAAAATTAAGGCAGTAGTTTTGTCATTTTGAACTTCTTTGGAGTAAATTTTCTAACTGAATTTCAAAATACATTAGTTTATGGCCACAAAAATTATGGAAATATATATTTTAATAGTGTTTTACACTCAATAGTTAAAACCCATTCCCAGATTATAACACATGGTTGATAAGACCAAGTGAAGGCGTAGTGATACTTAGGAAAACTCGTATTATCCGGCACGCCCGAGTGCACGGTGATCCGATTAATGGAATTCCTCGAAACAGTCGCATGCAGATAGATACTTTCACGACACACACACTCTGCTTGCGACGGTAATCTTAATAACAACATAAAGGGTGGTTATTTCCCTCTCCATTAAAATACTTGTGAACTTTTCAACGGAGATGGATGACCTTTGCGTGATTTTGGTCGCAGCACGAGATCTTCCATCGATCGGCAGCGTGTTGCTCTGAACCAACATACTGTAAGCACGGGCTTAGATTAAGGTTTGTGTACAATTGTAAGTAACGGATCGGTACGTGTTTTGTAATGTCGGCACACACTTGAACGTATCGCATCGTATAAGCTTGGTACTTTTTAATATATATATATATATATTAAAAAGTATATATACATATAATAAATATGTTGCCGTGCACCTGTCCTTGTCGCGTCGTATACGCTTGGTATTTTTTTAAATGTTGGACCACACCTGTCCGTATCGCACCGTATCAGATCGATATTTCTTTTTAAATGTTGGCACACAACTGTCCGTATAGCATCGTATCAGATCAATATTTCTTTTTAAATGTTGGCATACACCTGTCCGTATAGCATCGTATCAGATCGATATTTTTTTTAATGTTGACCCACACCTGTTAGTATCGCATCGTATCAGCTAAGATAATTTTTTGTTTAAATGTTGGCACACACCTGTCCGTATCGCATCGTATCAGCTAAGTAATTTTTTGTTTAAATGTTGGCGCACAACTGTCCGTATCGCATCGTATCAACTAAGTATTTTTTTGTTTAAATGTTGGCGCACAACTGTCCGTATCACATCGTATCAACTAAGTATTTTTTTGTTTAAATGTTGGCACACAACTGTCCGTATCGCATCGTATCAACTAAGTATTTTTTTGTTTAAATGTTGACGCACACCTGTCCGTATTGCATTGTATCAGCTAAGTAATTTTTTGTTTAAATGTTGGCGCACTCTTGTCCATATCGCACCGTATCAGCTAAGTAATTTTTTGTTAAAATGTTGGCGCACACCTGTTCGTATCGCATCGTATCAGCTAAGTAATTTTTTGTTTAAATGTTGGCGCACACCTGTCTATATCGCACTGTATAAGCTCGATACTAAATAAATAAGGTTAGTTTTCACTAGTCTCAATTCCTTCGTCTTCTGATGTAGTATACACCAAACCACACAACGATTAGTTACTATATGTGATTTAAGTTTTAGAACAGGTTGAAAGTGTGTTTTGAAATGTCCACGTTCTGTCAATGTCCCTACTTAGCAGACCCGTACCCTGAACTATCTTCGGTGTTATAAATCTTAAATGCAGTCGAACATATGGCCACTCAGCGTTGCACGGTTGTTGTATAAGTCAGAATTTCAATATAGTTTGGGATTCCTCCCCCGTGTTGAAAAGGGACTCAAGCTATAGGATATTCTCCTCACAAGTTACTGTAACTCGCCAACTGAATATGTAAAGCACTTCAAAGTAGCGCCTTAACAACTAGCGTCCTTCCCAAGCCCCCCCCCCCTCCCTTCCCATTTATTTTGAAAAGAGTTTAAAGCACACTATTATGTACCACCAGAAGACGAGTGTTTCACCTAAGTTACATTTTATACCAATACACTGTGTTGTGCTAGTTGGCAAAACAATCTCTGTATATATATATATATATATATATATATATGTGTGTGTGTATATATACATGTGTCTGAGCTACATCCATCGTAGCCCAGTTTATGGAGATATTAGCCAGTATTAATGTATTGTTGCCCAGGGGACGTTCGAATGAACTAGTCGTACATTCTTTTCGTGGAGGCTCTTTTCATGTCCCGTTGAGATGAGGTGATGGTGGAAGTAAAATAAGTAGGAACTCTTAACCTAACTCAAGCCTAACCAATCAGACCTTGATAACCGAAAGTATATTTCCTCTTTCACTTAAATATCCATGGTGCAAACCAGGAATTAATCCCAGGACCCCTAAGTTGGCAGACAGATGCACTGATCACTATACTACGAGCCGGTTAATCCTTGAGATGAACTTGATGATGAAAACAAAGATTGTACAGGACAAAGTCTTGTACAAATAATAAAATGCATTTCCCTCAAATACGCTTTACACACCTTCTTTCGATTGCATTGCTAAATGAGCAGTTCATTTACGTCAAAAAAATAGTCTGATGACGTAACGGATCCACCAAAAGAACGTGTAATCACAAATTTACCTTCAGGTGAATTATTCCAGAGTGTAAAGAGTGTTTTAACGACTAACAATCATTTTATAAATGTCAGGAAAGTTATGTTTTGTTCAAGCCAGCGGTTCGAATCAAGTTGAAGAGCCCGAAAACAAACAACGTTATCGGTTTGTCAAAATTATTCAGTCATCCAACCTCGGTAAACCAATTAAAACGCACCTCTAGGACAAGAGTTATTGTTACGGCGTACAAAAAATCCAAATAGTCCAACCACTTTAATTTAATTGATAAAAATAAAGTGAGCTAAACGAATAAATTAAAGACCAGTGTAACCAATACTCCTCTTGAAAGCAAATTACAACAAACAAAAATCACTTCCAAAATATTTAATTTTAAACGTAAATACACATTTTTATCTTATTCCCATCAATTAAATAAAATAACCTGATATATGTTCCACTCCATTTAGAGATTTAAAAAAAGCAGTAGTGGCTTGCGACCTACTAATTAAATAAAGGGGCGGGGTTTGGGAGTATGGCACCAAGAGCCTATTAACGCCACCAAATGGTGTGTTACCCACTTCAGTGGCCACATGGTCTATGGCGTAACTTCCGCAATAGACTAGACGGCCGATGACTAAGAGATTAGGGTTCAAATCCCGGTGGAGTGTACTGAGCTTATTTCCCCCATAGATGGCTTCCCACTCTATCTCCAAGCAAATACAGGTACACTTCCTTTAAATTCAACCTTACTCATCCTTAAATCATTAGCGTAATTAGTACAGAGGCCTATAGCAAGAACGGGTAGTAATATACGCGATGCTAAAAAATAGTGTGTTGGGTGACAGGTGGTTGATAAAGGGGGGTGGGGTATAGTTTGTTAAAAAATAGTAAATTCAAATAAATAAAGGCCATAAGAGAGTAAAAAATTGTTAGTAAAATTTTCGGATCATTGAATCCCAGGGGAAGGGGAAGTATAATAATATATAGGTATCAACATAAATAGTATAAAGCGGACCCGACGATAGTAACAAATTCAACCACCAAGCGCTATAGTGAGGTTTTTCTATACGTGAGATGGGAGAAAAGACCAGGATTCAATATTAATATTTTAATATAACTTATTTGATGATGTTTCTGGTGTTAACGTACTTAAACAATTATACATGGGCTATCTCGGATGGGTTAATCTGTTCCATTTAAAGGGAACATTTTAAATCCTACATGTACATTATTACTCACAAACCAGTGCTCGCTCACATTCGGATGAAAAATATCAAGCATTGATATATCAGTGATATAACAGAGAAGTCAATCAAACGAACAACCAAATATATTTTAATCAGTTATAAAACATAATGGGGGTGAGCCGTGTTAGAAAACCATGTGCTTAAGAAGATATTTGTTCCAAAAAGAGATGAAGATATTGGGTAGTGGATGAGGACACATAGTGACGAGTTACAAACCCTGTACTCACCACAAGACATTGTCAGGATAATCAAGTTTCGTAGATTACGGTGGGCAAGACATGCAGCGCCAATGGGAGAATAAAGAACTGTGTTCAGGGTATTGGCTGGCAATCCCAATGGAATGAGACCATTGGAAAGAGCTAGAAGCATAGCATAGGATAACATTATAATTGACTGAAAGAGATAAGGCATAATGAGGTGGATTGGATAAAACTATCTCAAGATAGGTAAAGGGTGTAGTGAGGTGGACTGGATATAACTAGCTCAAGATGGGGATAGGGTGTAATGAGGTGGATTGGATATAACTATCTCAAGATGGGTAAAGGGTGTAGTGAGGTGGACTGGATATAACTAGCTCAAGATGGGGATAGGGTGTAATGAGATGGACTGGATATAACTAGCTCAAGATAGGTGTAGGGTGTAATGAGGTGGACTGGATATAACTAGCTCAAGATGGGTATAGGGTGTAATGAGGTGGATTGGATATAACTATCTCAAGATGGGTAAAGGGTGTAGTGAGGTGGACTGGATATAACTAGCTCAAGATGGGGATAGGGTGTAATGAGATGGACTGGATATAACTAGCTCAAGATAGGTGTAGGGTGTAATGAGGTGGACTGGATATAACTAGCTCAAGATGGGTATAGGGTGTAATGAGGTGGATTGGATATAACTATCTCAAGATGGGTAAAGGGTGTAGTGAGGTGGACTGGATATAACTAGCTCAAGATGGGTATAGGGTGTATTGAGGTGGACTTGATATATTATTATTATTATTATTAGCACCGCGTCTTACTACCCATTCGGGTTATACGCACTTACGCTAATGTGCAATGGTAGGGTGAATGTGAGATGAAATGAAGGACCTACAGTTTAACGTGGAATCCGAACCACGGTGGAGACCTGGCATTCCTCACATTCACACGATGTCTTGGCAGAGGTGAAGGAAGGGTTTGATAATCAGATAAATCTTTGCCGGGACCGAGGATCGAACCCCGGACACCAGCATAGAAGTCTGACACCTTACCCCTAGACCACGACTGGATATAACTAGCGCAAGATGGGTGTAGAGTGTAATAAGGTGGGCTGGATATAACTAGCTCAAGATGGGTGTAGGGTGTAATGAGGTGGACTGGATCTAACTAGCGCAAGATGGGTGTAGGGTGTAATGAGGTAGACTGGATCTAACTAGCGCAAGATGGGTGTAGGGTGTAATGAGGTAGACTGGATATAACTAGCTCAAGATGGGTATAGGGTGTAATGAGGTGGATTGGATCTAACTAGCTCAAGATAGGTGTAGGGTGTAATGAGGTGGACTGGATATAACTAGCTCAAGATGGGTGTAGGGTGTAATGAGGTGGACTGGATATAATTAGCTAAAGATGGGTATAGGGTGTAGTGAGGTGGACTGGATATAATTAGCTCAAGATGGGGATAGGGTGTAATGTGGTGGACTGGATATAACTAGCTCAAGATGGGTATAAGTTGTAGTGAGGTGGACTCGATATAACTAGCTCAAGATGGGTATAGGGTGTAATGAGGTGGACTGGATATAACTAGTTCTAGATAGAGATAGGTGGCTTTCTTTTGTAAGTGCAGCAATGCACAATCGAGCTCCTAGTACCAAAGAGTAGGTAAGTAAGTAATGGAACATAATAAGTAGCCGTGTCAAATATAGAACCGAGGCCCCAAAACTGAATAGAGAGATGAGCTATCGACTGAGCGAAGTTTTCATGTATTATAAAAAAACTTTTTACAACTACCGGAATAAGACATCCTTTAAAAAAAATGGGGTATTTAACATGCATTTTCTGAATAGACTGACTACATAAGCACTCTACTTACACAAACTAATTTAATTCTAGAACAGACCGAACATACAGTCTCTTGGTAGTTGAGAAAGGCAGACCTTATTCCATCAATTATACATTTTAATTCCATGTCGATAATCGAGCCCGGAACCATTAGTTCAATAGGCAGATGCGCTACCAACTGAGCTAAGGTGTCGGACAATCTCCTAATTCGGAGGCAGATATATATATACATCCTCGCATCATCTCTCCCACTCGGAAAGATATGAAAGTCACCTCTTGTTTAGCTGTCCCAAGAGAGGTCCTTGATAAATACGGAATGAGCTTCGGGACACCTCCGGTCCAGAGATATTGTACCAATGTATGTAACCCATTTAGATACAATGAAGGAGCGCTTCTAGTTCTCCCTAGGGAAGGGACCTACAGGACCGGACTGAGACAATACATTTCAACGCGTGAGCTTGGCGGAATCTTTATTTTATTCATGTTTTACCCCCTTACCCCAATTCACTGCGTCGATGAATATTTTATCAAATTTAGCGCCGTAAAGCCAATGTGAAATTGTTCTGTGTTTTAAATTACAAGGAAAAAAAAGTCATTTAAGACATTCCTGGAAACTCAAAAGTCAATATTTGGATTCAGAGAGCTTTAGGAGGTTGAAATATGGTTTAACTGATGTACCATTATTTATTTATCCTCCATGTTTCTTTATTTGCTCGATACAATTTAGTTTCAATAATTTAACCCAGAGAATTATGAAATAAAAACAAAAACTTATTTAAAAAATAGAAGTGGTTTAGGACAGGCATGTCAAATTCATTTGATAATAGGGACCACATTAAAAATAGTGAGGTGCCACGTACAAAAATATGCTGAAATCTAATTTTTAATTTTTAGACTTTCTGTACCTTCCATTTTTTTAACCAGAAATTGTAACCTTTTATTTGCAGCTATGGAATATAGTGTTAGATTTTTAACTTTGTGGTGACTTAACTTTTTTAATATATGACAACAGCGTGCACATAAGCCATGACCTCTCTGGTGTTTGCTCCTTTTAATAAGAGAAAAACCACCTGTTCACATATGTAAGTGCTGTCACACATTGCACATATTCTGTGCACACGTTTAACCATTTCTGGGAATAGGGCTCTGATGAGTAAAGAGCAAATATTTAGTATGTCAACCTCACTTACTAGATTCTCCCAAATAATGGCCAATTTCTAAATTCAATAATTTGAAATTATATGTCTCTACAACGTTTATAAAAAGAAGACTCGGGTCATGTTGTATACTGGCTTATTATAAGGTCCACGGGCCGTAAGTTTGATAGGCCTGGTCTACACCAGCGGTTCTCAAACTTTTTTTTTTGCTCACGGCACACCGAATGTACAAGTTGGCAACACAACCGGGGACTCCGAACATCGGCATGCGCATGCGCAGACTTCTCTCATTTGAACGGGAGAGCGCGTGTTCATCCTCTTTTTTGACCACGAATTGAACTTTTGTGTAATGAACGAAAAGCTTCTCAATAATTACTGAAACTGTTTGATTGTAACCCGCCTCGGTGGCGTAGTTGGCTAACGCGCTTGTCGTGTTGAGCTCGACTGCTGAGGACGGGGAGATCGAGGTTCGAATCTCGGTCGAGTGAACTGGGGTGGTTTTTCCTAAATGGTTTTCCACTCTCCCTCCACGCAAGTGCGGGTTCACTTCCTCTATTTCAACCTCCCAAATTCCTAGTCCATTAGAGTAATTAGTACTTAAAGCGTATAACCCGAACGGGTAGTAAGACGCGGTGCTAAATATTATTATTATTATTATTATTATTATTGTGTGATTGTAAACTATTAACTCCCAGGAATATAGATATATTAAAGCTTTTGAACCTTTCTCATATTTATTTCTAAAGAGTAATTTTGAATAGAACTACTTTTGGTTATATTTTTATCTAGAGTAAAATAACGTCCATAATTTTGCAGCAAACCTCATGAATTTCGTGGCACACACTCTTTGAGAACCAATGGCTAGAGTATCCATTGATTTGTTCGGGTTCTAGTGTGGTACGTCTGAGGGACAGTGAATTAACAGTAAATTTACTCGAATTCAGTGTGGAGAGTAATTGAGAACCCATTCAGGGGAAAATCATTAATACATCTGTCCAGGATTCAAACACCTAACTTCTGGTCGCGAGCAAACCAGACAGTTATAATGATGACATTTAGATTGCGATCTCACCGACGCGGGTAAAAATGAAAATAAAATAAAATAACAAATATGCTCGTAAAACAAACTTCTGGGGTTGGTGGGAATTATGGGATATTTACGGCATATTACAGTTTTCCTTTAAACATCATTTTGAGGAATTTTAGTATTTCGGCGATTTTCGACGTCAACAAAAAATAAATTCATGCTTGTACTAGCAAAATGAAATAAAGCTTGCATTGTTTAGGAACGGAAACCAATAAAAACATGTTAGTTATTTAAAAAGGTTTTGATGAGAACTAAACATAAAAAAAACAAGGTAGTTTCTAAAATTAAAACCCGCCTTGGTGGCGTAGTTGGATAACGTACTTGTCGTGTTGAGCTCTACTGCTGAGGACGGGGAGATCGAGGTTCGAATCTCGGTCGGGTGAACTGGGGGTGGTTTTTCCTAAATGGTTTTACACTCTCCCTCCACGTAAATGCGGGTTCACTTCCTCTAATTAAACCTTCCCAAGTCCTAATCCATTAGAGTAATTAGTACTTAAAGCGTATAACCCGAACGGTTAGTAAGACACGGTGCTAAATGTTATTATTATTGTTCTAAAATTAAAATAGAATATATTTTGATAATAGAACATAACAAAGGATAACCTTAACGTCGTTAACTACCTGGTGATTTCGAAACTATTTTGCGAAACGGGTTGCTTCTTAACTCGACTCACCTAAACACTCTAAGCACTAACAAACACACACCCGCCTCGGTGGCGTAGTTGGCTAACGCGCTAGTCGTGTTGAGCTCGACTGCCGAGGACGTGGAGATCGAGATTCGAATCTCTGTCGGGTGGACTGGAGGGGGTCTTTCCTAAATGGCTTTCCACTCTCCTCCCACGCAAGTGCGGGTTCACTTCCTCTAAATTCACCCCCCCCCCC